>JTDE01005548.1:25233-41047 GCA_014338405.1 Paragonimus skrjabini miyazakii
CTGAATTCGTCTGAGCAGTTTGTGGTTTATCACTTAGATACGCGTTGCCTGAGAACCCAATAACACTAGCCGTTCAGTGGATCCTAAAGCAACACGGGGCAAACGGTCTGCTCATCTCAGCTATTTTTGAGTACTGAAATCACGGAAATATTAATCGCTGTGAACAGTATTCACACTCTGAATTTTATGCCTAATACTTTACTGTTGCTATTCCACTTTTTCCATTAACCTTATTTCATTTATTTTACTGTACGTAAACGGCCACTATTTGTGATGACGTTTCCTGTGTTATCATTGTAAACATAATACACCTGTATTCGACTACTGACCTGGTTATCATTTCGTTATGGTTTTCTTCAACTTGACTGACCATATAATAAACAATTTCTACCGCTTAGAACTGTTGTGTCATGTAGTTGTTCTTTACACTACTGGCCACCTAGTAGTTCGGATTTGTGAATACTTCACATCTAACAATCTGGAGAAGAAACTCAGTTTAGAACATTATTACCTGGTTTGAGTTCCACGTTAACTATTAAGGTGATTCTTGTCGGGCTTGTAATGGGTTCATCGTAGAGGCAACTGAGGTGGCAACCAGCTGGGTAAAAGCAGCTGAATTCAAATTATGACGTTTACCGACTCTACCGGTGGAGTTTATTATTTTCACAATGTTCGAGGTTGTGAACATTTCTATGAAATTCCACGCTTCCCCATATACTGACTTCGCTTGATGGGTTTTATCAGTAAAAACATTACAGTAGAACATTCAGCCTCTACGACGAAACAGTTGCGCTTCAGTTTATTTGGTTCTGTGATTAAATGATTTTGATAATGGATTGGGATTTATTGAGTAGTCTCCCGACCTAGGAGGTTGATCTTAAAATGAGTGTTTTCCACAGTGAATTTGGAAGAGATTTAGACAAATGTAGAACATGTGACTGGAAGCTGGTGTTAAAGTGACCGCTTGCGTTGAGTGTGCAGCAGCCGTCCTGTGTTTGACCAAAATTTGGTGGCCACGCTCACAGCACTCATTTCTTTCTTTCTTGTTGATTGTTCTTCTTATACTCCAAATTTTCTTGCTGACAATTGCGAGCCTTACTTGAAAAGACTGACACGACCATTCAAGTTACTGCACGACAAAGTGCTCCTCTGACAAACATCATTTTTATACATTACTAAGTCGTAGTAGCGTTTATCTGTCAAAGTTTGTTCTCGTGCAGTTTGTCCATCCTTACTTTTCAGTGTTGAACTTTAGTTTAGGCGTACCTCAGTTTCACTTACGCGCCATTGTGTGACTTGTATTTCTGCGTGTCCATGTGAATCGTTGGTTTCCGAACCTGAAAATTTGGTGGGATCAATGTAGGGGTCTGTTTTCAGGTTCTCTCATTTATTTTCAAATATTTTTCTTGTACCGTAGTAAACTGTTAATAAGAAGCTCATCATTACGACCACCCTTCTTTGTATCGGAATCGGTTGCTCAGCGGACTCAGAATTCATAGACGCCCACCATAGCAAAAATTTGACTATATCCAACCTATCGACAGACGTTGTGAGTAAACTGAACGTAGCTCGACAATTGACTAGACACCCAGAGCTAACAGTGTGCTTTAACTCCCTTCTTGTGGCAATCACATTATTCATCAATTATCCACAACTTTTCGGTTTGCAATTTGCAGTGGCCGAGTTGGTGGAATTTAACGCACGTGATGCATGGATGCACTTTGTCAGTCACGGGTCATCTGGAGCTTCCCTGAAGACAACCGTATTGTTCACTTCACCTCAGATGTTTCTGCCTGCGGGGCATAGTCCCACTCCGTATATAATAACAATAACATTGGTATATTTCTCAACGCATCTCAACGCACCTTAGAACTGACTAGTGATCTCTAACTGACCCGAGTTGACGATAGTATTAAAACATCGTTAAATGTTTCCGGTATTTCTGCCTCAGTTCCTTCTTCCTCCACGCTGCCTTATTCCAAAGTTTTCTTGACCTACATAGGGATACGTCTATGAAAGATGAATTGTTTTTGTTTTATATGCTTGTGGCCCGCAGCGTTGAGGAGGAACCATCCTTGAAGGGTAGCTAGAGAGACAATGGAGGCCCCACCGGATAAGGTGGAGTGTATATCAAAATTTCTTAGCCTTGCTCTAGCCACAGATTGCTGCTCATTTAGTGCATGGCACACTAAATCGTTTTCGCCAGGTACTAGTTTACCAGACGCGATATAGAAAAAGGCCGTTGAGAAGAGAGACCGGATATTTATTATTCGAAATATACAAAGGGTCTCTTATAACGCTAGAAATGGCACCGACACGTAAATTGGCTAGAGAGGCTAGAGACCAGCCGTCGACGAGCGATTAAACTGGAAGAGTTGTGACACTCGTGTGCGTTCAGGTTCGCGCCGCAGTCACATGGCATGCAGATAAACAATCGGACAACATGCATCATGCGAACTTTCTTAATAGCCTAAGTAAAATATGCAACTATGAGTTTTGAAATCATTTTACACATCATATCACAAGTAGGCCGGTGAAATCTCCAGATCGCTACACTCACCCGCGCAACCTTTGGTGATGGACGGTTCACTTCTGGTAAAACGAGAAGCCTAGGTTCATATGAGCAGAGGTAGAATTTCACACCAGGTTGGAGGAAAAGTACGTGTTTAGTAAAACTGAAGAACTGTCTAGATGGACGGACTCAAATGTCACAACGGCTAGCCCGTCATACAGGTCCCATGCTTACGGGTTTCAAGAGAATTCCATAGAGAAATATTTGCGTAGCTTGATCAATGGTAGGAATTCTTCAGAAATCGAATCAGAACCCTTTGTGGGGTCATTCCTGGAGTTCCACAGTTTAATTCGAAACTCTGAAGGTAACGTGGTCAGCAGAGTAAATGACGAAGGACAGAAGTTGCCATACCTGACTTACTATTATGAGGGTCGTGGTAAGCCGGCCATCAGACCCAGGTAACAGAAATATTAGAACGGCGTTTGTGGAGGCCCCACGAAATTATTCAGGCTATTACCAAGGGCGTGTTCAACGGCCTGTGGCTCACCATAAGAGATATTGAAGGCCTGCAATGCTTAGCCACTCAGATGAAAATATATCATTTGACGTTGTCCCAACAAAATCATCCATCTACGCTAAGTTTCACAACCAACCTTCCGCGTATCTTCCATAGACTTCCTTGCCCTATGCAAGAGGAATAGATAGGGGTAGCTGACTGACGTAAACACTGATTAGGAGTCTTCATTCACCGACGTATTTGGGTCTATAGAAAGGCGAATTTCAGTCCCCAATAACCCTTATGGTCAACACATCGTCCGACTAGTCCAGGGCCACAACAACGCAAACGAGACCGCGCAGTTCCATTAGGCTGTCCAAAGAATACCCAGTTTGTCAGCCCTCGTCGGAATGGTAAATAAATCGCACCAGTGTGTAGTATGTGGTAACAATCATGATTTGTCTAGGTGCCAGCAATTTGGAAGTCTGTCATTAGAGGGGCGACGTGCGGTTCTAGTGGACTGTTAACGAGGCTTTGTTTGCCTGTTTCCAAATCACACGGCCAATTGTTGTGGAATCCGTGTACATTGTTCACAGCATCTATGTGGAGGTCGACAACATAACTTGATGCACGCAGACCTGACGCCCTCGGAGTCTTGATTGAGCATGAAGCAGTCAAGATGTGGAGCTACTTCTCTACATGATAGAAAGGTTTGTCTTGGCTTTGTGCCTGTCAGTATATGGGGCAGTCGAGACGATTGGAATGTATGCCTTTCTAGATAACGGCTCTGATACCACACTCACAAATGAGTCTCTAGCTGGGCAGTTAGGGCTGCTAGTGTGCGAACGAATGCTGAGCATTCGTACACTGTATAAGACGGATAATATTAAATGTCAAGGGATCAATTTGGAGGTTGAGTCTTTGGATGGTCGAAGTAGGATCAGGGTCGACAAGGCCTTTACTGTCAGAGGTTCTCTGGTTGAACGAGCGGAAATCATATCAAAGGAGGAAGCTCAACACTGGCCTCACTTGGTCGGTCTGCCTATCGTCTCGTTGAAGAAAAATAAAGCCGGCTAACCAACAGGCTGTGGTGTGCCAAAGGCGCATTAGGTAGCAGGTCAGCCGGCGTGGACAGGCACCAACTATATAGTGTGAGGATCATCTTCGTTTGGACTTTGCGAGGCCTCGCGTCACTGTCAACAAACAGGGAAGTCAACATTCATTGGTCAATGGGTGCCGGGCTAGAACGGTTGGTTCAGAGCATGTTGGACATAGTTCGTCGTGCGCGGATTTTCTGACGAGGTGGTTTACCCTCGTGATGATCAGCAAGCTATGCGTATTGTGGAGTTCTCTGATTGTCGGTACCAGACTGGCTTCCCGTGGTGGTCTGACAGTATAAACCGATGGATGGCCCAGAAACGTCTGATTTCACTAGATAAGAGAATTTCACGCGACATCCGACCGGTACTTAATCATGGCGAAATCATTTATACACATCTGACTGAAGTTTATATATCAGGAGTTGACAATAGTTAGTATCAGACACTTTGTCGGTGATATCTACCCCACTACCCGGTGTTGGATCCGAATAAACCTGGGAAGGTGCGGATCATCTTAGACTGCGCGACGAAATGCAATGAAGTCGCTTTGACCAGTCTTTCTGCAGGGACCGGTTCTAACAAATAACCTGGTGGGTGTTGTTACGGATCCGCAAAGGTGATAAATTTCCGCAGGTGGAGCTTCATGAAAAAAATAGATGGTTATTGGTCACTTTGAAAGCGCATCAAATCTATGTATAGTGCTCCGCTCACGCACGGAATCACGGTCAGTCATTACGAAGATACTTCTCCACCCTTCCGTCAGTCATTTGCGCTCAGGGAAACTGCAATCGATAATGGGCGTTGACTTAGCAAGCTGGCAATTCAACTTGTAGACGGAAATTGTTACTTTGACAACTGCGTGGTATCGGTGGATACGCCCGAGGACGCCCGAGGTGTCACGTCTGATTTACGCGAAATGCTCCTCTTGGACGTACTTAACCTGGTAAACTGGGCGTCTAACGTGATCAAGGCGTTGGTGGCTATACTACCGAGCAAAAGGACATCCATGTCAACGATGCTAAACCAAGGTAACCGTGGTCACCTGGATGCGTTTGAGATCCAGTGGCGAAAGACTGTTTCAAGTCTTAAGTATCAATCACCGGAGAACACGTTCATGCGTAGGGGTTCATTGGCCTTGATGGCGTCGGAGTACAACCGGTTGGGATTTATCGTTCTGTTTGTTCTCCGCAGTCGGGAGTTACTCTAGTGCATATGTGGCACGAATATTTGGCAGGACACATCCTTAAGAGAAAAGTACCAAAGGGAATGGGAAAACGGTCACAGAGCACAGAACCTGTAGACTGTGTTGTACCATGTTGTACCAAACCCTTTGAGAAGACGTTTACAAGTTCAGAGTTACACATTTTCTGATACCTCCGAAAGGGTATATAGATAACATGCAGGCCGGCCGTCTTTACCCTGGCTGTCCGTTACGCCTGCGAACCAACTTCAAGGCATCGTGGAGACAAAAAGGACCAGTGTTTTTCCGAAGTAGAGGCTCCAAAAACAGTCCTGTAAAGGGAAACAACAAGAATCAAGCATGAGCCGAAGGCCCAGTAAGCCATGCACACGACTTGCAACAAACGAAGACTAGAATGGCGCGGACAACACAGCAGCGCGCCCCGTCACCAACTCAAATTCAACCCGTGCGTGCCTGCTGGTTTCGGTCGCATATTGCACAACTCCACACTTCGTTGATCACCGTCCCCGATGCTCCAAACCCTGTGCAAGCCGGCTAGTGTTCTTGTTGCCAGGGAAAATAGAGTGCCTTTGGGTCCTCCGCCCATTTACTTGTAGCTTCTTTTTTACACCTATTTTTACCTTAACACTTTTTTATTGATCTTGATACTATTTTTTATTCAGGTATCTTTTTTTTCACGGCATTCTTCTTTTTACACTGACATCTCTCTTTTCCTGACATTTCTTTTTTTCATCCGGGCAGGGCCGCCAAAATGTAACATGCAGGCCAGCTGTCTCTACTGTGATTGTCCGTCACACTTACCGACCAACTTTGGAGCAACGTGGAGACACCGGGGGACAGCGTTCTTCCAAAATAGAGGTTCCAACACCAGTCCTGTAAAAGAAAACAACAAGAAACCGGCATGAGCCAAAGGTCCAGAAAGCCATGCACACGACTTACCCAAACGTAAACTAAAACGACGTTGACAATACAGCCCTGCTACACAATTCAAACTTAACCTCTGCGTGGTTGCTGGTTTCGATCGCACGTTACATATAAAGGTTTCGGATATCAGCGGTAAATCTTAGAGGAGGGCGGTAGCTGCTTTTGCTTGTTGATCGACAAATCCCCGGTTGCATCTTTAAAGTCCATGTCCATCTTGAGTTTGGAATTTACGGCTGCGGTGTTGGCTGCCAAACTCATGAGGGCTATGGTGACTGGGCTCAAGGTAACTTTCGACAACATCACAATTTGGACGGACTTCGTCATCGTGTTAGAGAGATTGAGAACACCACTGGCCGCTTCGTCACATTTGTAGCTAATCGCGTGCAATCAATTCACAACTGCATTCAGGGCTGTCAATGGCGACAATTTGCGTCTGAGTTGAATCCGTCGGGCACAATTTTGCGAGAAATGTGCGATGCTTGTTCTCAGGTAATATTCCTGTGGAGGAATGGCCCGCTTCTCGTTTTGGGACCTGAGAATTCCTGAATACCCACCAAATTGCTCCACCAGTTTCAAGCTAAAGAACTGAATTAAGGGAGAGTACACTAGCCAACGTCAGCAGCGTGCAAGATTATGCGAATTTTGTTTCGTGTTACTCAAACCGGCGCACTATACTCCATGCGGCATCGCGGTTAATACGTCTCGGGAGCTAGGTTATTTGTACGAAGGCCGATCGGCAGTGTTAATTTACGCTGGATGCCCTGCGTAAGGTAGAACTGGCTCTAGCGTGTGTATCTATAGTTCGACCGGAGCAGGAGAGCGTCTTCAGTGAGAACTATAAAAAGTTCCCCAAAGGCTAACGGAAACCGCTGGCCCAACAGATGCCTATTACGATAAACGGTGTCTTATGTATCGGTGAAAAGGTTTTAACTGAGTTATCACATGGTATTCGACTGATGATACCTCCACCTCTTGATGTCGTTTCGGATAGAGTTATTAGACACTGTCATGAGATCGAAGGTCACATGGAAGCTAGCCATGCCTTATCCTCCATCCAAAGGAAGTTTTGAATTGTTAAGAGTATAAATAGTGCGCCCTCCGTGTTGTTAAAATGCACAAAGGGCAGTGTTTTCAACAAAGCCGTGTCAATAAGTTGTGGCTCAGCTTTTAGTTTGACGTACGGCAATCGGTGATACCCCGCTTGCGACATGAACTACTTCGAACCTCCGGAGGTTCGGATTAAAAGGGTCACTTTTAATGGATGTCACTGTCTCTTCACATAGTTGGGGACAAAAACTGCGCAATTGTACGCGGCACAGTCTATAGCAGAGGACGCCGCAATGGTTCTAATAAAGTTCATTAGCCGCCGAAATGCGTCGGAATTTATGTACAGCAACAAAGGCTCTAACTTCGTGGGCGCAAAATCAGAACTGAGAAGAGAGTTGCTTGCCTTTTCCCAAGAGAAAATCCATTAAATTTTGGGCACTTCGTGGTATTGACTGGCATTTTACTCCTCCTGCTGCCAGTCATGGTTTCAAGAGACTTAGCTACTATACACGTCTAACCCACTGCTTTTCTGAGTGTTGGAAAGCCATGCTGGCTTCGGGGGTCGTTGTTAAAGTGGCTGTCTACGTTCAGCTTGTGGCTTTCGTCGTGTTTGATAGAAAGCTGGTGACCACGCACTCAGTCTTCATTTGTTCCCTTTTATTCTATTCCTGACCCATCCTATCGAGGGACATTGCGAGTAGACTGAGCGTAGCTCGCAGAATCACTGACACCCGGAACTTACAACTACATCAAGGTGGCGCGGCATTATTGTTACAATTATGTATCTTTGATGCGGCTGAACAAAGCAGTAATCACTGTCAACAACTAATCGTCGTCATTGGTAAATAAATAAATATATAACTTGCATCTTTCTAACTTTACATTCTAACTGCAGGACAGGTGTTCTTCTGGTGTTGTTTACGTTGCCAATCAGTAATTCGGCTGCAGGGTCGCCTCACTGTAGGCATCAGTTGCACTTTGCCAACAAAACTTTCGACTGCTTGTAAACCAACATTCCACAATATTCTCGCTATCTACGAACAACAGCATGGCGTGACTGATGTAACTCTCGAAGACTATTCAGTCTGATTGCTCGAACTAGTTTCGTGAAACAAAATTCTTTCCGGCTTTTCCGCAGATCCAAATTTGTACGTGTTCGTAGTGGATCTCACAATACATATTTAAGCATGCATCAACTAAATGCTCGATTGGGTAAATGTTTGCTTGTGGAAAACAGCAATCCAGATAAATTTATGTCATCCGTACATCCGAGTGATGCAGTTGAGGCAAAATTGGTCACATTGTCAAAATTGTAATGATCGCGTTGTCAGTGCACAAAAACTCCCGTGTAACAAATAAACGTAAAAATCTACTGCTTTCTTTTTCTAAGCCCGTGAGCAGCTACATTTACGCGCCTTCAGACTGACGTATCTTACCTGCATCGTTGAATGCTTGGACTGCAGAAACGCTCATTACTGTAGATGCTATAGAATGATCTTTACGCACTTGGAACTCATTTCAACCGGTATAGGGACAGATGATAGTATTAACAAGATATTACCGAAACTGGGCAGTAATGCAGTATCACTACTGTATAGGTCGGACAAACAACACGATAGAGACTCTCTCGCAACTCCGTCAAGTCCTATGCTGCGACTAAAAGCAACAAAACTACCACTTTGTTTACCATTTTTGTCCCCTAATGATACACTGTCCTTATCGGATCCGATTTTGGCTTATTTTAAAGCATCCTAGAATAAAAAACTAACGCAGTTTCACTTGGAAGTTGATGGTGGTCCAATGTATCTCTAACACCAGGTGTTATCCAAATGATAATGTGAGTCCACGAAAAGTATGATGAACTGATTTGGTGGCTTTTCCTACGCTATTGATCCACCGATGAGCTTTTCCTAAGGCGTGTTCTCGAAGTCAGCAGGTCCACCATGAACTCTAGAAGCTAGTGACTTCACTAGTGTGATAAGCAACTTCAGCTGCCGGCTACCAGATACTTTGATTCGTTTGGAAAATTCTCCGTGTTTAAGGAGTGGATGATTTCGTCGTTTTGTGACCACAAAAGACGCTTGGCTTGAGAATTCGTTTATTGCGCAAACTCCCGTACAGGTCATGTCAAAAATTAAACCACAAACGCGCACAATCATTTACACGGCAGACATGCATTCACATACATTGGGTGACAATAGGTTATCATTCGCCTTAGTGGAACTTCTTCCATAGTGCGTACACACTATTCCGATAGTCTCTTCTTGTCCGTCGTCTTCCTGGCGTTTGGATCTTGCCCTTCTGTTCCTGAATGTCGCCTGTGGGTAATATACTACTTGTGAATAGTATACTGCTCACAGCAAAACTGCCTGTCATACAACAGCCGTAGATGTTATCACTGAAATAATTCGATATCCTGTTTGTAAAACTAGCATGAGGCATGCACATAAGTGAGGATCGTGAATGAATACGACGACTTCTGCCGTTGGGTAGCTTTTGTCGTTCGTCGAGGACTGGAAGGTTTCTACGTATAGAACCATGCCTATTCTCCACAATCATTAAACCAGAGAACCGAAATAGTGAACAGCGACGTTTATTACAAGTATACTGGTAAAGTGAGCTGTAGGTGAAACACGACAGAAAGCACAGCACGACCAACCGGGTTGCGAACGACCGGAAATTTTTGTTATGACCTTGGACGGTCGAACAAACGAAAGTACGCAGACATGTAATCAAACAATGTCAATAATGCCAACGGCCAAAATAAATATCAAGATGGTTAGAATAGGCGGCAAACCAAAAATGTATCTACACTATCTATACGGAACAATGATAAAAAGTTCCAACGTAGTAAATTGGTTGATAGGGCGACTGATGTGGAATGCAGAATACTTCGACGTGTTGCTCCGTTGCTGGTACATCGAGTCAATGAGTACGGCCGTTTTGGATCAGTAAAACCTTACCGTCTATAAACGCCGCAACCGTACGGATTACTCAGAACACAAACTTGGAGAATCTTGTCACATCTATTTTGTCTATGAGCAGTGTTGCCAAACACAAACTAGCTCATGGGTTGGTACACATCCTATCAGCATTTGGAAGAATGTTCGACACATACTTCTAAGGACTCATTTAGGTTTAACCGAAGATCCTGACAAACCAACCTAGTAGAGAAATCCGGGTGTTTAATAAATGTCCAATCACAGTTTACGAATGTTCCATTCCATGAGGCGACAGACGTAATATGCGATCCGGCTGACACCGAAGGCCTTGATGCAACAGCAGATCCACTGAAATTGCCTTGAACACTTTTTAAGTAGGAAACCAACTTTAATTTTTAGAACAGAACTAAATAACTAAACGAAATCGTCGTGAGGAACCTGATCTTTCACACTGACTGTAAAGTATCGACCTTGCCCCCATACAAACGTTATGATGATGATACCCTCATGCTTAGCAATCTCTGGAACTGAATGATGGCGGGGTAAAGCTGCTGAAAACCAATATTACTAGTTTAACGTTCAGATATGAACTAGAAAAGGACCCATTTTTACCACTTCTAGATATTCTCATCAGTCGCAGGGATAGTGGCTCAGTGAAGGGGCTTGTGTAACGAAAGCCAATCTGAGTTGAAGAGCAAACACATTTTACAGGCTTCACACCAATGGGGAATTAGTGAGCATCAGTTACAGCACGATCAACATAATCGTTCATCAGATTGATTAGGCAACAAACATCAGTCATACAATTTGACCAACACTCAAAATTTATCGTAGCTGTCACATTCTCACAAAATGTTCAGTCAGCTCCCCTAAAAAAAGGATGTGGCGGAGCGTTTGCGCACAATAGTTCAGTCGTGCCTAACATGAGGTCAACGCAGTTACCTCGTGAAGGCGTAGCCGGAGTCATATTCCCCACCGTGGGAAGGATGGATGCTACTGATGGGATCTAACGGGAGCAAAACTCGAGCCAAGTGCTTCTTTTCGAAAGGGAATGACCGAAAAATTCATGGGAATGCGACGACCGCGCTGAATTATGGGTGATATGCAACATGTTGGAACCAGTTCAACAGAATAATACCCCGTTTGTAGTCACTGCCGAAAGCCGATCGACAGTGGAAAACAAGTGCTGTATGACATGCAGTTTCGTTTTTGAGCAGTAAACTACTCACAGGTAGTATATTACCCACAGGCGACATTCAGGAACAGAAGGGCAAGATCCAAACGCCAGGAAGACGACGGACAAGAAGAGACTATCGGAATAGTGTGTACGCACTATGGAAGAAGTTCCACTAAGGCGAATGATAACCTATTGTCACCCAATGTATGTGAATGCATGTCTGCCGTGTAAATGATTGTGCGCGTTTGTGGTTTAATTTTTGACATGACCTGTACGGGAGTTTGCGCAATAAACGAATTCTCAAGCCAAGCGTCTTTTGTTGTCACAACAACTGGTGCCGTGACGAACGTGAGGATGAAGATACCCTGGCCGCAGCCGTTCGAAGATGGAGACTTCCGGACGTTCCTGGAGGACTTCGAGGACGTGGCTGAAGCGATCGGAGTCAAGATCGACCTTGGAAAGCCGGCTGCCCTGGGGACGTTGGTGAAGAGCAGAGCAATGGCAGTGCTGGACGCAACGCGGAGAGGCCCTGCGAAGATGGAGTGGGCCGCTGCGAAGGAGGCGCTGGTGGATGCTTTTGACAGCCCGGTCGACCGCCAGGAGATCATGCGGCAGTTCAAGGCCGCCATGCTTGGACACTAAGCGGATCCATCCGTGTTTGCCGTCACTATGCAAGGTTTGCTGGACAGAGCTCTGCCAGGATTTGAGCAAGAACCACGACGGCAGTTGTTAACGGAGCAGTTTATTGAAGGTCTTCCAATGGTAGTTTGCGACCAAGTCCGTATTGCCTATATTGCACATCCGATGGACCTTGATGAGCCTGCGAGGGCGACGCAGGAGTTGGCAGTAATGTCCGTGGCCATAATGGATGCAAACAGCAATACGGACAAGTAGACGCTGGAAGAAATGCAGAAGACAACGGGACAACTCGCAGCGGATGTAGCTGGTTTGAGAATAGCATCACGGAAGAACGATCGACTAGGAGGCTGTTTCATCTGTGAGAAAATAGGACATTGGAAATGGTGCGGCCCGACCCGGCGGTTTGAGGGGTCCAAAAATAAGGTGTTTCATGACTGTTCTTTTTATTGGGCGGGTCAACTAGTAATGGGAGCGAGTGAGAAGGGGGCCGTACACACAAGGGCTGAAGTTGACGGAGAAATAGAATAGTGTTTGGTCGATCCAGGCGCGGCTATTTCGTTGATTGCTCGTACAGAAAAGCAAAACGTAAAACTGACATCCATGATGATCAGGACGGTTGGAGGTCACAGTCCACTGGTTGACGGTGTGAAAGAATGTGGGGTATGTATCGGCGGTTATATCGTAAAGCACCGTTTCATTGTGTCCCCAGAAACCAGGCAGACGATCCTTGGAGCCGATTTCTCGCTGCTCAAAAGCTGTCAATCAGGTATGGCTCTCTGACACTCACAGGATAGCGTCAACCAACTAAGCAAGGCTAAAACCCTCATTTACACAACCCCCTTGCTCCAGTTCACGGTCGAGAAATATGCGGAAGTATTTACAAACGACGATGAGCCGTACGGATTCTGCAATTGGATTGCACATGGAATACCAACAACCGGAACATTTCGACCTCACGGACCCCGCAGGATACCAGTTCATCTGCAGGAGGAATTAAAAAGGCAAGGGCAGAACATGCTGAAAGAGAATGTTATCGAAGAAGCCAACAGTCCGTACAACTCGCCTGTTCTCCTGGTAAAGAAGTCCAACGGGAAGTACCGATTTTATGTGGATATTAGACGGCTGAATGAGGTAACACGGAACAATGTTGTGCCAATATTGTCCGTCGCTGATATTTTTGACAAACTGCAACAGGCAAAGTTGTTCACAGTTTTAGACTTACGCTCCGGATACTGGCAGGTACCGATCAAACCCACGGATCGTGAGAAAACAGCATTCACGGTAGGCGATAAACAGTATCAATTCAAGCGCATGCCGTTTGGCCTATCTGGAGCACCGTTCACATTTCGACGCCTGATGGTTCAGCTGGTAAAGCGACTGAATAATGTGGCGGTATATGGAGATGATATCGTAATATACAGTAACACGGAATCGGAACATGCCGCCCACATAGACGCTGTCTTAAATTGCATTAATAACTCAGGACTCCGGATCAATGCCGAAAAGTCGCAACTCGGACGGTCATCAGTGGTGTTACTGGAGCACAAGGTGGGTAAAAAGTGAAGTCAGGCCTTTGACGGAGAAAATATTGACAATTTGAGAGGCTGTGACTCCGAATTCTAAACGGACGCTAAGACCATTTTTGGGTCGAGCAGAGTACTGGAGTCGGTTTATGAAAAGTTTTCACTCCCTTACATCGCCATTGTACGAACTCTTTCGAAACGACAGGAAAGTTGAATGGATTGATGAAGCCCAGAGGGCGTTCACGCGAGTACAACAAGCGATGAACGAGCAACAACTAACTCTAAAACTTCCGAATGCAAAAGAAACGTTCATCGTAGCAGCAGATGCCAGTGATCGTGGCATTGGGGCAGTACTTAAGCAAAGGGAAGGAGTAATTGAATATGCCAGCAGGATCCTGACCCCAACGGAGCAGAAGTATTCGATGATTGAAAAGGAATGTTTGGCAAACGTATGGGCACTGGACAAGTGGAGGCCGTACCTGTTGGGTCAACAGTTCCACGTGGAGACGGAGCACAAACCCCTAGAGTGGATCAAGACTGCGAGAGACCCGAGAGGTAAATTAGCACGATAAGCATTGTGTTTACAGGAATATGGCTTTACGATCAATTATGTGCCTGGTTCGAGCAATTGCGTCGCGGATTTTTTTTCTATACAGCAGGTAGACGACGAACTCCCCAAAATGACCTTTGGAGTCAACGGCTTAGTAATGGAGCAGGACCCACGAACATTAGTGCATCTATAACATCAGGACAAGGTCCTCCGGAAGGAGGTTGAAGCGTTGGTAAGAGGCGTAAGAATCCCCACAAATACTAAGGATGAAGAGCTAAAGATAATCGCATCTCAATGGAAAAGAGTTAGCTTAAACAGTGCGGGCGTATTGATGTGACAGCGTGACGTTAGGCGTCCTTGCGTAGTAGTCATCCAGAGACAACTGAGGAGGAAACTGGTAGTGGACTGTCATGAAATGACACACACCGGATGCATTAGGACATACGATCTGCTGCAACAAAGGGCATATTGGCCATTAATGAAAGAGGATATGACAGCTCACGTGCTTGCATGCCAACAATGCCAGTTTCTGAAAGGCGACAATTGAGGAGCCCAGTAGCCTTCACAGTCAATACCAGTCTTCGAAATCAGTGAACTCTGGTCGATGGATCTTATGTGCCCATTTCCACTGCGCGCCCTTGATAACCTTGGTACGTTGTGGTCGTGACAGGACACTTTACCCGTTGGATCGAAGCGACTGGCGTTCCGGAACAGAAAGCATCTATGGTAGAAGACATGGCGATGAAGCACATCGTAGCAAACCACGGTGTACCAAAGGCGATCTCGACAGATCAGAGACCATGCTTTGAAAGCGAGGAGTTTCGAACACGCATGCAACAACTTGGAATCAGGCGCATCCGAACGACATAATATCACCCGCAAACAAACAGCCTAACTGAACGCAACAACCGAACGGTCAAAGAATGGTTATTAGCCAAAGGAGGCGACTGGGAGTCTGCGTTGCCACCGGTGTTATTGGCCCACCGGACGTCTGTGCAGGCGGGCACGAAGAAATTTCCACTTTAACTGACGTACGGTAGAACCCCTCGACTTCCGGTGGATCAGAACATCGGAATATGGCCAGAGTGCATTGATTTCACTAAAGAATTGGTTGCGGAAAGAGAAAGAGCCAAAAGAAATCTGAAAGCATCACAGGCACGCACAAAGGAGCAATCCGCAACCCCATGGCTAGAAGGTTCAACCTAGGAGAGCGGGTGAAGTATCAAGATCATCGGAACACGGGCGCCAACTGCTTAAGATCAAGAAAACTTCTACCTAAATGGAAAGGTCCGTATGTGGTAATCTCCAGACGACGCCCAGTATACACGATCAAGAAGGACGGGGAGACGAAACGAGTGCATGTCAGTGCGTTAGCAACGTGGCACGAGATGCCGGCGCGGCGAACCAGAAGATCAATAATCAGGGAAGAAACACCGCGTCAATCGGAGAGAATTCGTCAACAGATGCAGAAGAACCAAGGAACCTCAGAAGAGGGAGGAGTGTTACATGACATGCAGTTTCGTTTTCGAGCAGTAAACTACTCACAGGTAGTATATTACCCACAGGCGACATTCAGGAACAGAAGGGCAAGATCCAAACGCCAGGAAGACGACGGACAAGAAGAGACTATCGGAATAGTGTGTACGCACTATGGAAGAAGTTCCACTAAGGCGAATGATAACCTATTGTCACCCAATGTATGT
>JTDE01005549.1:5507-30132 GCA_014338405.1 Paragonimus skrjabini miyazakii
TGTCAGTGCTATGGCGAGTTATGATTAAGTCTAGTGCTGAGGCTATCTGACCAGGTCGGAATCTCGTGGCCACTCTCACATGCTGCGTTAGTGTGAAATTGTTGACTAAGTTGAGGAATTTTTGATCGAAACCTCGACCACTGACAGATCCCAATCGCCAGTTGACTTTAGGAGCATTAAAATCCCCCAACACGAGAATGCGACAGCCCGGTTGGCAAACCGACTGGAGCGATTTCAGCAATGCTTCGTCTTCTTCTGGTTGCGCACCCGGACTTCGATACACCCCGAAGACTATCAATGGGGGGTTGACATGGAGAAGGCTGACGGCGGTTTAAATGCTCACGCAGCTGCAGTTATAGTTCATGAGTGGCTGCCTTGTAGTCCAGATTCTGCAACTATTTTCCGTGTTTCAGGTACCATCACTGTTTCCCGATCCTATGTCCGGAAATTCAAAATTCTCAGAAGCTCTACTTTCTATTTCTGTAACCAAACCAATGATTCACTAGTTCATTCATAGTTCTCCGAGAGTGGGGAAAACAACGTCACCCATTTAATTAGGTGCAGTGATTTCAGACACTGCCACTTTCTGCCCGGTGACACCTTCTCTACTTCCGCTTGGTCAACAAACTACAACAGGACCAAAGATCGGGGTTGAGTTTGTCTTTAAGCCGTTTGCACGGGTCAGCAATAAGGTCCACCTCTCATTTACGATGCACCCAGTCATTATAGAAATCGTATGCCACGGCTCTACTTCTAAACTCTACCACAATCAACACTTTTCACAATCATCCGTAGCGTCACAGTTACACTGTTGCAGGGCAGTCAGGTAAAAAGGCGATTTAAGTTCAGGTTTGCTAAATGGGCCACACGTATAACAGACACGAAACTCAAGGTATGGGAGATCAAAATGCCCTAGAAGATGATGCGAGAACTAGGAGGCTTGTCGGATATTACACAGGTCTGTTCACTGTATCTCTGCCGTTTAGAGCATGACTCGAATATTTGCGATGACTGTATTTGGGGTGTGTATGGTAGCATCACAGGATTAGGAACTCGAGGTATTTTTGCTTCGTAGCCTGGGTCAAGGATTCTTTCCATGAGCCTGTAAGATTCAGCTGTGATTTGAAAAACAAAACTTGAAGGTTTACACTTGTTGATTTGCTGCTTTTGGAATGGTGTGATCCGGATATTGACAAGTTGCAGTCTACAGTAGACCTGGCAATTTCAGTCCTCTCAGGAGTTGGCTTGAAGATGGTTCCAAAGGGCAAACGGTCATTTTGGCGCGAATCCTCGTTTTTAAACAATTTGCGAACTGTTGAAATCGAAATTTTAGGCAAAGAGCCCAAAGATTATCAAGTGTAAATAAGCAGTGTTAGCAGGAAAATTGGAATGCATCGAATAAGTGCCGGGAGTACTAGTTTGATGTCGAAATATGTTTTCATTATTTTTGTGAAAACAACCCATTACTGATTTTACCACACCTTTTCCAGTCTTATCAATGTGTTTATTGCAATCGTCAAGATGAAATACGTCATCCCATAACCTGAGAGTGCTTAATATTTGCGAAGTGGAAATATACGATCATTCAATGTTGGCATTGTATTTCAACAAGAACATTAACATATTTGGTGGCGAAACATATGAAAACGTTTCCAGCTTCATCGTCTAAGCGGTGTTTATAATATTTATCCTTTTTTGCAAACGTTCGGGTAGATATTGGCGGACGAAACGTTGCTCCTAAAAATGACTTAAAATGACATTATGGTACGGCTGTTTCGCCTTCTGTGTACACGGAACGACGCGAGAATATTTATTAAGTTCTATTCTATCATCGATAAACCTCAGAAGTCAAATCAGTTCACACTATTGCCCTGTTTTTAATCCGGCTGAAGTTGCGTAAAAGTCACATGAAACGGTATACGGAAACAGATGAACTAAAGCTGTGAGCCGATCACTGGGATATATATATTTTAACCAGTCATGACTTGATGTTTAAAACGCCAATTATCAATCGCGGTGCAGAACAATATTTCGATCAACGTGACAATCAACGGAATCAAGGGTGATGATCATCATATGTTCCAAACGCTTCAAGTGCAAGTTTCCCACCATATCCTGCATGTGTTCATCCTTCATGTTGCTAATGGTAAAAGTCATTCTAAAGGAGCATCTGCTAATGCGAGCGCATGCTTCATACTGAAACGTTTTTAGTGTCCCAGGTCAACCAGACTTGGTTAACGATTTCATTCTCTGGATAAATCAGAATCTAGAATGTGTGATAATGAATCCAAGCATATTATGTTGTGTACAACTCTCGTGCGTGATATAAGATGAGAAACAGTTTGACGGGATTAAACAATAGTGGTCATACTGGCAACTGTCATTGAAGTCTGCATTTGGCCTAAACACCGACCAATAGCCTTCAGTTCCGCTCATATCCACAATGTTCTTAGATATGTGACTTCCAAAATCACGGAAGAATTTGAATATAAAGGTGCCGTCGGACCGGTCATAGAGTCCTGACCTACACCGCAACCTTAACGAAGTGGTCGGGCTTGTGCGCTGTGTTGATCCGACAGGCTGTGCTGACTAGTAGTCCGGTTATTCCGTGTGCAAACCTGTCAGACAGGTCAAAGAGCAGCAGTCAAACGAAATGCAGTTAAACTTATAGGGTTGTACATTGCATCACCGGCCGCGTAGGAATGCTTTGATAGCGAGGCCCAATCCTATGGGCATACAGCAGAGCTGTTATTATAGTTGCAGTGGGGGCCTGCCTAGCCAGAGATCGCAGTGACGACTGTATTAATGCCTGATACTGAGCACTGCTGCGCACAGTGGATGTAATGGAAGCTACATCGGGCTCTAGAGTGATATCATGTATTTTTCGACCGTATTACATAATAGGACAGCGGACACGATCAACAGTTGGGTGATTGGAGTTCTCTTTGTTCATTGACAACTTTTCTACCCCCTTTCCTTCTGATACAGAAGACAACTTTGTCGCAATCACAGAAACGGTTCTTTCGTATGCCCACGAACATCTTTCAAATTTCGCTTTTTATGCCACTAAGTACGCAGGCCCTTGGAAGTGATACCCACCACGGCACTTCCGTTTCGTGAACGATGGCTGATCTATTTCAACGACGAAATGAGTTTCATCTATTCACTACAGCCAATAGGAAAGTTCCATCATCACCCATCTTTTAAGCATGAGGGTTGGTAGTTAGTGTTCTTACCATGAAGTACAAATGGAGTGAACAACATACATTTCAGCGACAATGCAGTCGTTCAGTGCCGAAGTATCAGTAACATGAGGCCACATTAATGACTCGTGGGCTCACAACCTTAGAGCTCCTGGGATGACGCTTTGGGATCTTAAATGAAGAATATAGGCAGGTGAAAAATTGGAAAACATACTGATAACCATCAGTGAGGTCTGCAGCTGGCGAGAATATAGACTGACAATCGTCAAGATCATGAGTATCCATAGTACGAAGATTAGACCGCTATAACTCAAACGGTTCCAAGTGAACATCAGTGTTATTGTCGAAGAAATACTGAGCATCAAACTGCGCCATTAACCGTCAGATACGTGAACATTGAGCTGCGCACAAATGATAAGCTGCACACAAACGGTCGGAAAGCAATAAACTGGACAGCACGCGGGCCGTCAATGATAGAGTGGGACATATTACCCATGTATTACACTGCTCCATATGGACCGTAGATAAAAACAACCAGGTTAACAGGAGAGTTACTGTCTCCTCTCGAAGCGATCGGGTAACCTGATCATTGCGCACAAGCGAAAGTGGGTGAGCGTACACTTATGATAATTTAGTCGTGCCTAATGTGGGGTCAATGGCTCAGTGGTAAACACGGTTGCCTCATGAACATCGTGATCGTGGTTTTAGTTTCAGCGGTGGCAAGGATATGCACAACCGAAGGGCTCTAATGAGAGCGAAACTCGAGTTTAGTGCTTCTTTTCGAAAGGGGCCGACTGGATTATCTATGGGAATGCGACAGCTACGATCAATAGTGGGTGATTTTCAATCTATATGAAAACCAAAATCCCCTACCACTCATCAGTTATATATATCTCCCAACTCACGTGAAATTGAGCGCTTCTGCGAGGTTGGAGTCTATATCTCATCGTCAGAACTCCGATGGTAGCACTGCCAGAATGCAAACCCGATTAGGAAGGCCAACACGATGCTTTATTGAAAAACAGCGAAACAGTTTCCTCAACAAAACTGCAAATACGAACATTTTTATGTGTAACCGAGTTCTCGCATTGCAACACAACTATCGTACTCGACGAAGTTTGTGTAGTTGTCCTGAAATATGCAATTGAAAATACTATGAAGAATTTGAAAAACCACTTTTCGCGCCTAAGTAATCTCTTCCAACTCTTTTCGGTCTTAGAACAGCACACTGTCGGACTGCTCAATTGCCGCAACTAACCGCTGTAACATCTTCCCATCTTCCCGCGTTGATAAGCTACTCCAAATCCGAAGCACTCATCAAACTGTGTGAATCTCTTGCGCTTGCGTGAAAGATGTGACAGGAAACGACAGCCTTCCAACTTTTACCAAAAACTCCCATTTTACACATTATTCAGGTCAGGTCACACAGGATCATCATCTGCCAACAGTAATGGTCGAACAGTTCCAGTGGTTCCTTGCTGGGATAGGGTTTTGCATTTGCGTGTTTCCCCCACCTCCAGGTGTTTCAGCGATTGACAAGCGGGTTTGGGGCAGGCGGCCCAACCCACCTAGTTCCATTCGATGCTATTACGGAACAGTGGATTGATAACGGGCATATCAAGCAGTAGCTATTGAGACTTTTATATCACCATGCTTAAAGTTGCAGAGTCAGGTGCAACAATGTCATGTCTCAAAAACGGCTGCATATCTGGGATAAGACAAAAATTAGGATCAAGGTGAATTTTAAAACTGGGAGCAGATTTGGTAGAGGTGACGTTCTCTGAAAACACATCCCATGATTTAGACGCGCAATGAGCGAAAGTTATAACTACAATTCAGTTGGCTACGCTGTATCTCGGGTTTAAGAGGGCGATTCCCCACACCGCTCGTTCTGGTCACTCTATACACCAAGTTTACGAGTTGTCAGACGGTTTTTTAGTCAACAGTATGGAATCAGATCATCCATGTTCCAACGCAAATGTAGTAAGTGAATGTTCAGCCCCGTGGGATGTGCGTCACAGGATTCAAGTTTTAACCCACGACCGGCCCTAATAGCGTGCTTTTGAACACTTTCAAGGATCATTTTGTCCTTCTGAATAAGGAGAAACCAAAAGCAGTTCCGTTTTTGAGGTGCGCCAAACGGAGCTCATATAGAGGCATTCGAATCAAGCGCGATCAAACTGCTCAAAATGTCATTTGAGTAACCGCAAAGCTTTGCGAGCCTATTTTACATTTGAGTGCTTATCAAGGGGGCTAGAATAACAACACGAAATGAACATCTCCAAGTCATTCTTTACCCGAACAGACCAAAGAGTGAGTCATTATCATACTAGGTAGCAATGAACAACTGCTGAATATGCGCAACCTTACACTTTTCGGCGTTGAATACGGGTTTATTCGTCCGGGACCAATTGAGCGGAACATTCAGATTGTTTTTTGGAATGCAGTAGGCATGATAGTGACTAGAAACCACTGAATTTCAGCGTCGTCAACAAACAGTACAACCTGGCACGAAATCAAGAGAGCGAGATTACTGATAAAGAGGAGGAAGAGAATCGGGCCAACCATAGAACTTTGAAGCAAATCACGTAGGCCGTCATTGCAACTGGCACACATGGAGTTTCCGTGTGGGTGATAATGTCAGTGGCAAAAATGACAGTAATGTATATTTGTAAGTTGAATATCACACATAATTGATCGCAACTGTTAAATTCCCATAGAGGTTCCATTTGGCCCCTTTGGAAGAGGAGTATTAGATTCGAGTTTCCTTCTTATTAGAGCTCGTCAGTAGTGCATATCCTCGCCACCGCCGAAACTAAAACCACGGTCACGATGTTCATGAGGCAACCGTGTTGGCCACTGCACGACCAAATTATCATAAGTGTACGCTCAACTACTTTCGCTTGTGAGTAATGATCCGGCTGGCTGATCGTTTCGATAGCAGACAGTTATTGTGTGTTCACTGCAATCGTTAACCCCGCGAGTAGGGCTTCCCAGGCAGGTCAAAATATTCGATCTCATTAAACTCGCTAGGCGATATTTTAGATTACTGATGAAACGTCTGGGCGCCGATGTCTCAAATATTTCAAGCAAAGCAAACTTGTCCGTAACAAATTTGAACGGAGAAGTCAGAAACGGATTTTTGCATGATGTATTTCTCGAGAATATTACGCTGCATCTCATCAGTACATACTGTAGTCGTTAGGTTTGTACAGCAATGTTAAATTGGCATTTTGAAGCTAAACAACAAATTCAACAACCACATGAACACATATGGTTGGCGGCGCCTAAAACGGATTAGCCTGTCACAGTGGCCAAAGTCAAAGGACGCCTGCACTTCAAACCATCACCCCAAGTGGCCTGCGCCGCATCATTTGAAGTTTCAATCACGAACCACGTATCCGGTTTAAACCCAAAGGAATAAGACCAGTAGGTGTGTGAGTGAGGTCTTTGTGTCCAGCCGGCCAATGCTGGTTACCCAATTGAATGGCTAGCAAGAAAAGGAGACCATAATCTCCCGGGACATAAACAGAGGGACTGCAATGACAAGATCTGTAGTGAGATGAAGAATGTGTAAAATATAATACACGAAGCATTTCACTATACGAGTACACGCCACTGCGTTCCAGGGAGGATAGTTATAAAGATCAATATTCAGATTGGACTGCGAAAAGAACAGGCAAATCATGTGTCTTGCAATACACCAACACAGCTCGACAAAAAAATGGGTAGAAGACCGCAGACACTCAATTTTCTGAAAATAAGAGAGTTAGGTGCCAAACGACCATAGTCTTGATCGATGCGATAGTTAACAGAGGTAGAATGGATACACTGATACGACATATTTGAGCATAGCGTACTCGTTATCTCTTCGCCGGTGACCCACTAGTCCCAAACGACCAGCGCATTTGCGTCCGCACACACCGCGGTGCCATATGTTCGTCACCATGACCTATGGCACCGATGGTTCCCTTGCGTACCGCGCGCTTTCGTTCTTGGTCACACAATAACTGCCTGTTGAACCTGCGGACGCCCGTTCGAATCGTATTCCCCCAGGCAGTCTAGTTCAACGCTGTCTCCCCAACATCGAAAATCAATGGCACGATGTGGAAGGCTTACCTCTACAGCATACTGATATCTCCGCCTTTGACCCCCAGAAGTTCGGTTACCTTATCTCAGTCGTCCATGCAGCCGCAGCTTCCGAATACCGTCACTGCCCATCTGACGGACGAAACCCAGCCAACAAAGCTGATTCAGAAGTAGCACGGCCTCCATCCCGTTCATTTCCGCCCGCCGCAGTACTTCAGTTTTCGGAACCATGCCCGACCACCGAATATCAAAGAGTCGTCTTAGACATTGCAAATGAAAGCGGCTCGGATAGCGCAGTCTGCCGATACAATGTCCAAGTTTCACTGTGGTACGGCAGTATAGACAACACCATTGAGCGGTAGATAAATAGCTTAGTGTTCAACTTCAAGCTGTGGCTGTTCCAAACACGTCCCTCACGACGTCCGGAAAAAGTACCAGTCTTTGCCATACGAGCTCACAACTCGCGGCCCACGGACAAATTGTTGGAGAAATTGCTACCCAAGTAGCAAAACTTCGCGCAGCAATCCACGACGTCTCCAGGGATTCGAACTTGAGGTGGGGGTGTACAGATAGCACCTCCGCCCAGGGAAGGCTGAAAGAAAGAAAATGTTTCACCCATATTGATGTCCAATCCAAACTTGGGCTATCTTCGAAGCCCTGCATCCGCTTGCTGTGTTTCATCTAACAGTTGTCCTTGATTCTGCGGATACACTCGGCCAGTATACGGCGAATATTCCAAAACGTAGTCTTCTTCGTTTCACTGTCTGGGTCCGCTGTGGACGCAGCAAACGCGGCAGTCTTCTCTCGTACCAATTCAGTGATAACTGCGTTGTTCCTTTCGAACCATTCCGGACGTTTCTGGAGTTTGACATCGATAATCTCGGTGGCGGCTGTTGTGATCCGTTCTTTGACTAATTGCCACACGCCATCAGGGGTAGTAGATGGAGAAACGTCGTGCATGCGAACAGAGACTGCACGCTGGAAAGCAGTCTTCATCTTACAGTTCTCCAATCGTTTAATATCTAACTCCTGCCGTTGTGCGTAAGATATACAATAAAGGGACTTGCGTACATGGATAACTACTCCAGTCACGACCAGCCTTTGATCTGTGCTACCTTCGTGATAAGCACTTCACCAATGTCGCGCCGCCGAACAATCAAATCATCAAGCAAATGGTGAGGACCGCTTCGTGGATGGGTCCTCGTCATGGCGTCGCTCGAACCTAGCTAGAATCGTATGTTCGTGAGAGCCTGTTCGTGAGTAGCACACAGGTGGAGCAAACGACCAACGTTCCGATTGACTGAACCAATGCCGCAGAGTCCGAGGACTCCCGGCCAGGCTACCAAGCCACGCCCGACTGGAGCTTTTTGACCACCCAGAGCAATCAGTTCGTCCCTCACCGGCACCGAACGGATTGTGGCGGATAGCTGATCACAGAACGGGTCTCTTTTATCATCAGCGTGATACGTAGTTGGACCATAAACACTGGCACACTTACCTCGACCGAGTTGCAGGCGCATAGGCAGAATTCGAGGGCTGATGCCGTGCGGTTCGTTTACCGTCAAAACATCGATGCGATCAGCGACTACGGAACAGATACCATGCTCCCGAGCACCCTCTGCTGGATAACTTATCCGGTAGAAATTTTACCAGGCGCATGCGTTCCGTAACTTACCTTGGTCCGCAAGCATTGACTCGCTCAAGGATGCCACGTCGATATCACAGCGATGCAGTTCTCTCAAGGTCAGTGCACTGCGCCGTTCTGGCCATCCTTTGGAACTGCATCAATCCAGCAGCGTGCGCAAATTTCATGCTCCAAAACAGAGCGTCTTGCGTTCCCGGGCCTGTTTCAGGTTGGTCTTCCTGTTGCTGAAACTTGAATGAGCATTATCTGCTCAGGGATTAAAGTTGGGAGGACAGTATGAGGGTGTGTCTGGCAGTAGCATATTTTGTCAATCCACCCTGCCACATGCAGCAAATAGGGCAACACGGTTTATCTTGCGCGACCGCCGATGCAGTTTGGTATTTGCTTTATTTTGTATCATCATGTTTTATGTGGGCCTCGGATATAGCCAGGATGCCCAGACCTAGGCAGGGAGCGATTAGGGTTCTTGATCAAAACCTTTGGCCAAAAGCAACAGATGACACGCACGCACACATAAGCATCAGCATGAGCCACATAGAACGGGCTTGACAGCCACAAACAAATAAACTCGGCACATTAACACATGTAAAACAGCACAGAAAAACCGATTATATATTCACAGAATCAGATTGATCAAGAAAGATATCAAACCGCACCAAAACACAACACATCAAAACCATACACACCGAACACACCTACCTTTCGTCTGGCTGCTCCCAGTTGGCTAATCCGACATGGTTGAATCTGCAACCACCGAAGTCGCAACCAGCACTGCTCATCAGATCAATACAGCCCACAAGCCTGACCACCACGCCAAAGTAGCAGAAAAGGTCGCATTTACATGCTTGCGAGAGATTATCTCATATCGACAGGGTGATTCTGCATTGGAGGCCCTCTCGTCCAGAGAGCTACCGTAGCGAAATACAGAAAATTCAGCTAGTTCTGTGTTCGGCCAGTACGGCCACCGGTGCTGAACTACGTACCTGCAGTGTAGGCTTGCCAACGGTGGACCAGAACAGTTGTGCCCAACGACGCAAAAAAGCGATTGCTAATTCTCGACCAGCCCGACAAGCCAAAATTAGTGAACCCCGAACAATGTTCAAAAACAGCTCCGTCTGTTTGTCAATCTCCATTCTCTGCGTGAACCGATATCCACTTGAATCAAGTGAACCTGGTCGACCGACAAGCACAGCCGGAGACCAACAAGTCTCGTCATCGGTCACAAAACTGGCCCAAATACGCAACCCCGGAACAAAAAGACCATCTGCTTTGGAGGTGTCCGAAACACGTATGACTACCATGAACAGGCTGGATTGAAAAGAGAGTCAGAGTGCAACCTTCTGTGTATTGTAGAGTCTTTTAACCTTTTGTTCTCTTGTTATATACTGTTCTTCATACCTATTATGTTCATTGTACATACAAACCACTTGTCTATTGTTGGAATGAACACACACTTCGTCCTCGCGCGCCTCAGCCTCTGACTGCACGTGTCGTTGTTACTGGAAGTTGACTGTGGCAATAGCGGATTTTAATAAACTGGAGGAACTGGATTCGTGGGAATTTGTTGGCTATCTAACAGGAACTTTCTTAAAGCATATAGCGAACTTAGCGTGGTGAAATTTATGGTAGACAGTTGTTGTGGATTATTTTGTAACACTGTCGATTGCTTTCTTGGTTTCCACTACAGTATCCGCATCTGCGACTAGTTCAATGGGACTAGGAGTCAAGAGGTGGTGTCCACAACTTTCGAGCTAAAGGTGACACCCTGAGTGTCTAAACGCCGAACCACACACACGCGTGCACGCAGTCAGCCAGACTGATAGTTAAGCGGATACTCACGCACAAATCCAACTGAACCGAATAACTCTCCCCCAATGTCACGCGCAGCCCATTCACACCAGCCAACCAATGACCAAAATACACGTGGACGCAATGAGCCCCCAATGTCACGCATGACAATCATACATACACATGCACATTAACACATCCATCCACATCGGTTACCAGGGCAATCGGGTACTGACGAACAGATCTTTCTGTACGCAGAGGGGTCACTTCCACTTACTAACGGCTACTTCCTACGCGGGCCAGAGAAACGTTCGAATTTTTTGCACAGCCTACCGGAAACGCCCTCTCCAGGTTCGGTTAGAGTCGAAAGGTCAACCGGTGTCGGACAGTCAGTGATACTGATTCATTGTAACTTGTCACGTTCTGACTCGAGCCCGTTTTTGTGGTATCCATGAGCGTTTTGCATCTCAAACTGGAATGTGTTCGTTGACCCTCAAAGTTCTCACCAGACCCCGCTTGTACTGAAAACGTCATGAGCCATGTTCTGCACCACGACTGCAATGATGCTAGGTCTCGTCGTACATTTTGTAGACAGAAGACGAGGTTGCTGAGCCGTCGGAACGTGTAGACGATTTTGATATCGTATACAAGCCGAAAGGATTTGCCATGTTCAATAACATCGCATGCATCATTTATATACATGAAGAAAAGCAACGGCCCAGAACGCTTCCTTGAATCATCACACTGATATTGAGCAGTGCTCGCTTATTTTGACAGTTTTGGTTCGGCCTTCAAGATAGTATGAAACCCGGCTGTGCAACGGGTGTTGTATGCCAAAGGGTGCCATTTTGATCAACAGGCGCTGATGAGCACATAATCAAAAAACTTTTGCATGTCTAAGAGTATGGTAATCATCTCATCCCCTGCATTGGTGGACGTCGTTATACGGTTTAAGAATTCCAACGGACGTATCATGCAAGAACGCTTAATAAGGACACGTGCTATGCAAGGTTTTAAGGAATTGTTTCCTCGAGGACTTGACAATGAGCACTTCTATTGTCCTTTCAAACATCCTTGAACAGATTGATGTGCGTCTGATAGGACGGTAGTTACGAACTTTCTGTCTCGCACCACTTTTGTAGCGACTCACAATGATTGTCATTTTTCATTAAAGAGGGAAGGTGCTAGATGAAGGTGATAGCGTGAACAAATTGAGTAAAAAGATGGGTATACCCACCATCCCATGTCTGATAGCGACCGGCGGGATACCATCAGGTCCAGGGGGGATTATGGGTTCAATAGTAGCCAATTGTGAGTAGATAATTCTAACATCTGAAACAAGCTATCCCCGAAGTGAATATGGAAAGATATGCAGTAATGATATATTGCACGATCTTTGTTCGAACTAAGTTCACTGCATCGTATCAAGTACATACTGCAGAGATAAAAATTACAAAAGGTATACAAAATTTTGACTTACGGAGAATGTTCTCTCCAGGTATGAGAAAAAGAAGAAGAAATTCACCAACACTACCAAGGTAGTGTTAATTAAATAAACAGATCCTTCCGCACAAATGATGGCGGCTTCAGTCGTTTAATAGCAACTCCCTCGGCAAAGTGAAGTAAGCGTTTATTCCGGTGCGTGAAAATGATTGAGAATGCCGACGGATTCCTAGTCTCGTGATTTGTCCCGAGCACATGATCACAATAAATGTGGTGGGTGATTTGTGTGAGTGACCTCGATCTCATTCGCGCAGATTCCAACGGGTTGGTCGCCGCGGTCGCGTAACCTCTTGGGCTAATGCTCTGCCATCCTGACTTGCAGCTACCCCTCCGTCGCTCTAATGTGAGTTGAACTCACCCACGCTAACACTGGCACACGTAGTGCGAGATTAGGGGAAGAGGTAGGCGATCCATGATGATGGGCGTTTGCATTTTGGTGATGTCATAACTGCGAACTTCTTCAGCCGCGTAGAATACTCGTTTGACAACAGAAACTGATAGATATTTCAAGAGTGAACAGACATCGTCACCCTCGGAAGGAAGTCGAAAGAATGTGGTTTACGATTCAGCCAAATAGACGTGTTGACTGTTGATCTGTGGTTTGATGAATCGTCTCATAAACCACTCTGGATATCCGTTCGATTTTATTGTGTCTTCAAGACGGTGGTACTCTTCGTCGATTGCATCAGCTGCACAAACTTTTCTAGCTCGACCGAAAAAGGTCTTCACTAAACCCACTTTATGATGAACTGGGACAAGGCCATCATAGCGCAAGAACTGTCCTGCCCATGTGGAATTTTGGTAGACAGACCATCCTACGGTGCCATCAACTCTGCGACAGATCAGTGCATCCAAAAACAACAGGCAGTTATCCTTTTCTAATTCGACCGTAAATCGTCGGTTCGCGTGATTACAGTTCAGTTCTTTCAGCAACCTGTCGATCAGTTGTTTGCTATCGGCGATCACGATAATGTCGTTCACAAATCTTCGATGAACCGCACTCGCCGCGATATGTCGATCTATTTTGCTTTCTATATGGGCAACGTAATTGTCCGCAAGGATCGGACCTAGAGGGCCTTCCATAGCCACTCCCTCAAAATGTGTGAAACTCTCTCCTGAAATTGGGAATGAACATCTGTTCCAATTCAGACAGCTGGATAGAAAGCGATGTTCTGTTAAAGCTTATATAATCACATAAAAACTGCACAGTTTCATTTATGGACACATTAGTGAACAATGATTCAATAACCAACGAGGCCATGAGTTTCCAATATAGTTAACTACCGACAACACAAAAACCACTTCGAAGCTGTCCTTCGGAAGATATTTGGCTGGAGACCGTCAAACTGGTTCTAGCATTCTAACAAGCCACTCAGCAAGTCCGTGCTGAGTTGAGTTGCACTTCGACAAATTTGGCATGAGTGGACTATCCGGTTTGTGAGTTTTTGATGTACCGTAAATCTGTGGCGTTTGAAAACCAGTCGGCTTAAGAAATCTACAAACGGCCTCATTGATGAGGTTAGCTTTAAGTTGCGCTTTTAAAGTTGCCGTTATTCGTTTTTCTAGTACTGTTGGTTCATTCATTTTGGCCCCTGTTTGGAATTTTGTGAGGTCTTTCCGAATTGGTTTAATCCGTCTTATATAATCATCGCGGTCCATGAAGTCAACTACGAAACCTTTGTCGAGGTACAACCTCATCAGACTTTTGTTAAATTTCAATTCACTAATTTGCTGGATGTGTTCAGCAAATAAAAATCACTTCGTCTTACTGGGGTAACAGTGAAGTGGTTTTCGAGATCGATCAGATTCGCTTTCAACCACTGCTCGGCTTCTAACGAACTGAGTTTTAAACCTGATAATTAGTCAAAGACAGTTTCAAATTGTGCCTGGGTTGCAACTGCGTTCAGCTTTTTTGGCTTTCAACAGTAATTGAAGTCAAGTGAAAGGGTTTTTGGTCAAAGTCTATTGAGTCCAATGGATGACATGTTGGTAACATATTTTGATGGACCGAACGAAAATTATGATCCGTAAGCATCACTTGTCAATGGCCTATTGAATTTCCTCCGTGTCACCCACTTGTCCCCCACAGGGTGTTGCTTCAGAGCAGCGGTAACCAGTCCGTTGGAGTCTGCGCGAATGAGATCGAGGTCACTCACACAAATCACCCACCACATTTATTGTGATCATGTGCTCGGGACAAATCACGAGACTAGGAATCCGTCGGCATTCTCAATCATTTTCACGCACCGGAATAAACGCTTACTTCACTTTGCCGAGGGAGTTGCTATTAAACGACTGAAGCCGCCATCATTTGTGCGGAAGGATCTGTTTATTTAATTAACACTACCTTGGTAGTGTTGGTGAATTTCTTCTTCTTTTTCTCATACCTGGAGAGAACATTCTCCGTAAGTCAAAATTTTGTATACCTTTTGTAATTTTTATCTCTGCAGTATGTACTTGATACGATGCAGTGAACTTAGTTCGAACAAAGATCGTGCAATGTACCACTTCAGACTTGCATTTTTGAACATTTAACAACAACCAGAAGATTACACGGAAGTCTGATTGTTTGCAACGGAGTATTGACGGGTAATACTTTGTTTTCCACGCTGAACGCGTAGCAAAATGTGAGTTGAAGATTTCACATATTTCGGCAGGGTCATCGACACCCGTTTTGTCTTTAAAAGTTATCTTTTGCAGAAGGGTCTCACATGGAATTTCTCCGTCTTATCTGTTGCACTAGTTTAAAGCCTATATGCTCGCTATTATTCAGGGACATTTATTTGTTTACATAATGCAATTGCATTCTGTGTTATCTGTATTCAAACAGGCCGCTTGTTTGCATTACTAGATAGAAGTCTAACGTTCTCTTGTACATCAACTTAAGAACTTCAAGTCTTTCTCTTTTGCAGTAAGGACTCCACCTCGCACACACGAATCGAGGCGTTTTGACTTTATCGGGGCCAGAATGTTGGTACGAAATGTGATAGATTAAATATGACCGCAGCCCCTTAAAGAAATTATTTGCACTATACAGCTGTGCAGCTTGTCAAGCATAACACTGCGTTTCACCCGATTTGACGTTCAAGGTAAACGACAACAACGCGCCAATATTCTGGTCTTTTAATTTCGTCCGCTGGTCAGTGATTATCAGCAGATCCGTCGTGGAAGAACTATCCTTTCTAAATCCATGTCGTACAACAGTGAAGAGGTCGCTGAAATGTAAGTACTCGTGAAGTACGTCATACATAGGCGCCTCTATTACCTTTAACTAACGAGATGACATAGCGACTGAGTGATAATCACCAGGGTGATTATGTCTACAACCCATGAGGGCGGGAGTAAAAACAGCAGGCTTCCAGCTGTCGGTACCAAGTCGCCTGGGATTAGATGCGTATGTAGCAAAATAAGGGGCTGTTAGATTATCGCTTAGGTTACGCGCCCAGTCTTTTCACCCAAATCTGCAAGAAAGAAAAGACGCGGCGGTACCGCTCACTGGAAGAGCGAAACAAAATTAGACCGCAGAGGATCTGGATTTATACGACGAAAAGATCACCATAGGTGGCAGCCAGACAGAGAACGAATCAAACGGAACGATCTTATATGTTAACCAGGGTGTCAAAGCAAGTCACGTCACAAGGGACATCAGAAATCAACGCGAGGAAACACAGTCCAGATAGTACACAGGCGGAACCATATCATCTCTCATGACCACACCATTTGAACTGCGCCGGCCGATCTTGTTAGGGGATGGCCTTCTAACAAGAGTTTAGTAAACTACTCGGCAGATTTGCGCAGTGCTTCGGGCGGAGTAGAATCCGGGCCACGATAACTACTGTTAAGGCCCGGAAGCCTATCAAAAACATATATGGACGAAGCATCCGCAAGGCAAATTATGTATATTTGGTCGGCAGGTAGAATCTGGGGAGCTAAAGAAGTCTGAGGCAAAATACTGTTGTAAAAGTCCGCCAAAGCTTTTGCGGTTTTTGCGCCATAACTCGCAGGTCCTGCAGGACCTATGAACTGTTGTACTACAGCCTTTTGCTTTCCGAGTTGGGGAAGTGTGTTGGAGCGGCTTTTCCATGTCACTGAGGAATAGCTCGATTACTCATCACTGATGGTGTAGGTCATACTTTCGGATAAGCATGGCACGTCTGTTTTTGATTTGTGCATAAAGAGTGCAACCACTTTTGGCTTGGGTGCTTTGGTAATCCACCCATGCATGCTGCCTCCTGACAAAATTTCAAGTATTTGGCTGCGGAGTTTACATGGTGGCTTGGTGTGGTTTCAAGTAGCCAGTGGTGTATACTAATCAACGTTTGCAACAAGAACGTCCGTCAACAGGGTAAATATTTCATGAAACAAACGAAAAAGTTTAAATCGGCCCCAAGCCTGAAACGCCAAGGGGGAACCGTGTGTTCGAATTCATGTCCCAGCAAACATAAAACCACTATCCACCGGAACTCACTCAGTATTCAACAGCAGGCAGTGCATCTACAAATCCCCCTGTGGGACAGCTGCACAGAGGCAGAGAATTGGCGGTAGAGCTGGTGAGACTTCGAATACAAAAAGCGGAAAAGCGAATAGAACTCGAAGAAATGATACAACAGCGAAGGACACTCGACAGGGATGAATACGAACGTAAACCTCTGGGTAATCTGAATAAATTACCCATTGAGACACCAGCTTTCATCCGCGGGCCTGAATTTCAGACAGACTTATCTAGACGAGAAATACAACGGTTTTGCTAGCAACCCTAAGTCATACTGGTCCTCCACTAAAATATTTGAATCAGGTATCGAGAATTGGACGAATGATAACCAAGCCAGGCTGGACTACCTAATGCAATATTTTGATGGACCTGCGAAGGCCTCAATTCAAAATTGTACCATTCTCGAAGAGGATCGGGGCTATCTGGTTGCCAAGGAAATTCTTCGCAACCGGCTTAGACAGAACCACATGGTGGCAAAAGCATACACTGATGAACTTCTGGATGGTCCGCGTCTAACTGACAAAGACTCCGCAGCATTACTCCGGTTAGCTCAGCAGATGACAGTGTGGGAAGTAACACTTAGGCAACTGAATTGCGACTCCGATCTTAATTCAAGCAGAACGATTGAAATAATTGTTCGGAGGTCACCCCCGAATTGCACTTTAGATGGGCGGACGAGGCCGAAATCGCAACTCGTTTTGATCGTGAATTGCAGTTCACCGATCTAACAAGATTAGTAGAGGAACGTGCCGACGCCGCTACTTTGAGATAAGGTGAGTTAACAATAAGTCAAATCTGAACTATATGACGGTCCCAGACAAATGAAAGCACGGCCTAATCCAGTTGGCATCAGGAAGAACATCCATCTTGTGAAAAGTGACGGTTTGATAACACGTAGCGTGTACGGTTCTCGCCTTCGTTGTTCTGTTTGCGAGGACAGTCATTTCCCCGATCACTGCCCATGATTTCCTAGTAAATCGATATGACAACGTTTTGAGATTGTGCGAACTAGGAAACTATGTCTCCAGTGTCTAAAAGCTAACCCCATGGCTAAGGAATGCAAATCAAATAGGAGTTGTAGCGCTCAAGGATGTGGACGGAAACATCACCGCCTACTACACTCCGAGTCACCTGTTGCTGTCGTTGAAAAAACATCCATCGTCGTTAACCACCATGCCGGTTGATTTCACCTACATGATACACCTTAACCATCCACGGAGGAACCCCAGGTTGCATTGGCTATCGGTCCTGTTGCTGTACGTTGTGGAGAGGATATCGTTCAGACGTGTGCGTTTCTAGACAATGGGTCAGATTGCACTTGTCGATGAGTCAACAGTCACTGGGCTTGGAATGCAAGAAAGTCAGACAACTCAAATTGTGCACACCTAATAGAAAGATCACGTTTGAATCAGTAGCCATCCAGTTCGATGTTGCTTCCATTGATTCTGAGACAGCCATCTATATTAAGCACGCGCGGTCGGTTGAGACGTTGCCTAAGTTACGTACATTTCGCCCGAATACTCAACAATTAATGCCATGGCCACATCTACGAGATATATCGCTTGGCCCATACTCCAACAAAATATTGGTGTATGGATTGGATGTGACGTCCCAGAAGCGCAATGAGTCATTGATCAGCGGAAGGGGAAGAAGCACGAACCGTATGCGATTAAGACAGTCCTAGGATGGATGTTGGTAGGCCCAGTTAAAAGGTCAGTGAACGCTCGGACGGCAGTCAACTTCATAGGCATTGATGCGTTACAAGATAACTTGGAAAAATTGTACCAACAAGAATTTGTCGACGCGGGCCCCGTCAAGCTATTGGGTTGAAAGAGACTTCAATACGTCTAACTGACAGTCATTATGAGGTAGCCATCCCTTGGCGTCCAGGATCCTCCCTGTCACCTAACAACAGGTTCATCGCTCTGAAACGCCTGCACATGCTACGACAATGCCTTATGAAATGTGGCGATTTGCCACAGCACTGTCCTCACGTAATGGGAGAATACATCAGTCGGGGCCATGCCGATTTAGTCCGTGAAGACAGGCCAGCTAGTTGTCTATGGTATCTAACTCGCCATCCCGTGTTCCACCCTGCTAATCCACAGAAGTTGCGAATTGCCTTTGGCTGCGCAGTGAAGTATGCAGGCAAATCTCTAAATGATCAGCTTCTGTCGGGGCCGGATGTAACAACCTATTTGATTAGCTTATTTTTGCGATTTTGATAAGAGAAGATTGCGGTCATGGCAGATATCGAGGCTACGTTTCATCAAGTTCACGTGCCAGATAAAGACCGCTATGCGCTAAGGTTTCTTTGGTGCACGAACGCTGAGATGCAAGGCTCTCCGACAGAGTACTGCATGTGTGTCCATCCGTTTGGTGCTACTTCCCCTCCCAGTTGTGCCACGTTTGCTTTGAGAAGGACCATTTCGGACAAGGCCGACTATCACGATGCAGATATCCTGCGGATCGGAAAAAGAAGCTTTTACGTGGATGACCGTTTATTCAGTACATCAACCACTGATAACGCTCGAAATTCCGTCAATCAGCTAAATACCCTATTGGCGAGAGGTGGCTTCAACCTCACGAAGTGGACAAGTAACGACGAGAAGCTATATCACTGCTACCAGAGTCGGAACATACGTTGTCAACTCAACCACTAAAATTAGACGAACCCAATGTGTAGAGAGCATTGGGGATGAAGTGGGACCTCACGAATGATGCTTACAAGTTCGGCGTCCCACCGACAGACAAGCCGTTCACTCGAAGAAACATACTTCCTAATGTTTCTACAATCTACGATTCACTCAGGTACATCGCACCTGTTATACTTATTGCCCGATGGATACTCCAGTCATTTTGTAAGCTGCACGTGTTGTGGAACGATCTTATTGAAGGTGAAGAACTATCTTCGTGAACAAAGTGGACAGCGACACTACCATACCTAACCGGTTTTGTTTGCAGAGGTGCACTAAACCCAACGGAATAGAACGCTATGGTGATTTCCAGTTGCATATCTTCAGCGACGCTTCCAAGGCTGGATACGATGCAGCCGCTTATCCCGTGGTGTCCGACGATTGCCTGGCAATCGCAAAGGCTCGAGTGGCTCAGATCCGCTTAACAAGTATGCCTCGGTTGGAACTGGCGGCAGACGTGAATGCGATTAAACTGGTCCAGCAGATAGAACGCGAGTTGGAATTGCCAAATGAATCTATTACGTTTTGGACTGACTCAGTGATCGTTTTACGTAGTGTGCTAAATTTGTCCAAGCGGTTCTAGACCATTTTTTGCAAATCGGTTGGCTGCGATTCACGAAGCTTCTCAATCAGATCAATGGCGTTATGTGGACACAAAACGCAACCCAGCAGATCTTGTATCGCGTGGAATCTTTGCCCACGAATCTCGGAAGTTGGACCGATGGTTGTATAGCCCTGAATTTCTACGCAGCAAGGGAAATGAATGACCACGTCCTGTTGAAACCGAACCGGACACGACAAAAGACAATGAGGAAGTTTGCAATGCCGTTACTGTCCAAATTCTAGACCATTCACATTTTTTATATCAAAATTTAATGACTCGACGTCATGGAACAAGCTATTACGAACGGTCACAGGACTTCTGCGATATAAGCGGTCTGTGTCTGGAAGAGGACAGATAGTCTGCACAGGGAGACCGACCGATTCAGAACGAATGAAATATTTAGGCTAGTGCCTAAGTATTTTATCCGGAGTTAAGGAAACTTCAGACCCACCGGTGCAACAAAGAGACGACAAAAGCACATCCGGCATCAGTCAAGAAAGTCCTCTGTAGTGGTCACAGCTCACTTCAATGGTGAAATCCATTTTACTCAATGGTACTTTATGTGTAGGAGGACGACTGCGGCAGCCCCCTTTGCCCTACGATGTGAAGCACTCGATCATTCTACCTGCGAAACACTTTGTGACTCGACTGTTAATTCGTCACTATCACAACATCAATGGCCATATGGGACTGATTAACATTCTGTCGGCTATGCGATAACGATACTGGATAACAACAGCCAACAAGATGACCAGAAGTGTTTTACATGACTGTTATCAGTGCCGCTGATGGTCCTCCCAACCGTGCTAACAAGCCATGGCTCCATTGGCTGCGAATCGAACTGAGATGGATGTATGCTCGTTAACCACCACTGGGGTTGATTATTTTGGACCCATTTGCGTTAAACGAGGACGCGGAACAGATAAGCGCTATGGTTGTTATTTCACGTGTTTCAGCACGAGTGCCATAAACATTGAGGTGGCGCACTCGTTGGATAGTGATTCATTATTATGTGCTTTCAATCGGGGGATTCCAGACGAGGCTGTCCACGAAGATTATACAGTGATCACGGAACGAATTTCACGGGTGCGTCCGAGGATATCAAAAAACTGCTGCGGACGTGGAATGAGGAAGAGATATCCAACACCCTTATAGTTCACGGTAATGACTGGATGTTCAACCCACCAAAAGCGAGTCACCGAGATGGAGTATGGGAAAAAATCATCCAAACAATGAAACGCATCCTGTTTGTGACATTAGGAAAGCAAACAGTAACTGACAAGGCTTACATACGACACTCTTCGAGATTGGAAGGATTCTCAACGACCGACCTCTGGTCGAACAAACAGATGATCCCGACGACCAGTACGTTCTATCACTGAGCAAATTACTGCTGCTTCGAGGAAATCTTTCAGTGCCCTTAGCTACAACGGTTAACGAAAACCAATTCAATAGGCGATGGCGAGTGACGCAATATCTAGCCGACGTATTTTGGAGCAAATGGCTGAAGTGCTAATCACCTACGCTACAGACTATTCCGAGATGGCAACTCACCAAGCCCAACCTAAAGAAGAGAGATCTCGTGCTACTAATAGAAATTGGTGCCCTAAGAGGTCATTAGTCAAAAGATATTATCGAAGAGACTCATGAAGGTCAAGACGGTCTGGTGAAAGACGTCATCGTGAGGACATCCAGTGAACGATTTCGGAGAGAAGTGAGGCAGCTGTGTAAACTCGAGGGAGAACTTGTACTTTCCGATCCGAAGCAGAAATCGTAAATGGAACGTTTTCCATCAATTTATATGGTTGAACCTCCTGTGGTTCACAGATCCGAACCCAAGGGGGAGTGTAACATTCTTTTGGACTTACTCTTCACTCACTGCCCACTCCCCCTCTTTGTGAGCAGTATGCTCCGCGGCACAATTGTGCCCATGTGGAGGTCGCTCTGGCCGCCATCTTGAATTTGGACATTTTCTGCACATGCTCGACCACTGACGGCCGAAAACTCTCGAGACGTACCATTTCGAAAAACAATACCGAACTGTTGCGATCGTTATCAGTTTGAATTGACCTCAGGATGCTAATTTCTAGTGGTAACCAGTTGACCTCTGAAGTTAAACGCAGAGTAGATTCTACGGTGTCTCAGCTTACTTTGCAGTAGTTTCTACGGCTACAATTGGTAGAAATGACTAGGTTAGTGCTGCAGATGGAATCGAACTGGATGGCTGCTTGACCGCCAAGTCCGATGGAGACGGGGACTTCGAGGTTATCGACAGTTAAGTTGTCACTGGTGAGAACGTAGTCAAGACGTGAGGGTATATATCATCCCGCCAACTTGTGAAATCTGAGGCATGTTCAGTTATGCCCAAGGCTTCCAATAAGTGGAAGAAACGTGCTGCAATGTGTTGTATTTGTATACATGTACAATCAACAGTATGCTTTATAGGCTGTGGCAACAGCAAAGAGAACTCGCGACTCAGTGGAATTACCGACTAAATTGTCACATTTACAAGCTGTATCAGCACTCTTATGTGCGTGAAAGAATGGGCTGTTGGTCGTTGAAGATGCGATCAATCAGAACGCAGCTTGAGTCCTGACGCGAGCGTGGGGCACGCAGACAGTCTTGACATGTGTACAACACCATGGGATCTCCATAACCGGTGCATAAGGACACAGGGGAATCTGGTGCTGGAAGATTAGAATCACCCATCAAAAGGACAAAAGAGAGGTGATAGACTTTAAACCTGCTAAGATGAGCCAATCTTATGAATATTCAGAAGACAGTGGCCTATGTAGAACTCCAACCAACCAGAAATTGGTATTAGTCTAGGAAATACTGCACCAAAGTGCCTTAGGAACCATAGTGAACTTTGACTTGCCAAACTGAAAAGCCTGAAGCAATGTGTTCACACAGAGAACTATCCCAGCTTCCTTACTTTTGGCATCTTCTGCCCCCAACAGCGGCATACCGTTTATTTCAAGGTTCGAGTCAGGAAGGGGAACACTAAGCCAACACTCGGTTATTGCAACCTTCCGTGACTTCAGAGTGGAGCAGAGATCAAGAAGTTCGGCAAGTTTATTGAACTAAGTGAATTTGTGTAAATAAATTTCACAGAGTTGGCGAAAAAGGGTGGCTTGCCGAGTTGGCTCTGTGGATGATGTGAATCATTTACAATTTGTCTGACGAAATTATGGCCAACATCGCAGGAGTCAACTGCAAATCGTTTTTCTGTACTGCTAGAGCAACCGTTGCCACTAAGAAATGACTAGCGCAAAATTAATTATCAGATTTCAATTTCCAGAATCCTTCCTTGAAACGATTGGGACGAAATCCTACTTCGCCAGGGATGAGTCGACGCCTACCTCAACAACGCTCCAAGATATGAGCCGACATAACTTAGGAGGTAACAATGGTCTTAAGGACTCGTACGCAGTATTCCTATGGTGCAGGGTTTGTGTGGCAGATGCACTGAACTTACACAGTCGCCACGGCAAGGGTAGAAACCAGATATTTCAACCGGCTTCCATGTTCTGGCTCTTTAATACTGGAGCCCGGATTGCTTCTGATAATTACTTTTCGGGACTGCTCAGTATTTAGGAGTTACCTTCACAGTATCTTACGCCTCTGCCGTCCGGGCCAGGGTGTGTCAAAAAATTCCTGGAGTCCACGGGCAGTGTAAACTTTGCAGTAAGCCAGAAAGTATTCTATCTATGTCGTTAGCACACATTAGTTAATTTCGTGTTTGCCGTGATCCCTCAGAGCAAATGGAACTGGGGTTTCTTGCGAACCGCATGGTGGAAAACGGACAGAACGGCCTGACCCACATTTGTGCGTTTAAGTCCTGCCAGAACGAGTGATCGTACTCATCGCGGGGCTTCCTACAGTAATCGGTGCACTGGGGATGGTCCTGGATGCTCGTGGAATCCTCCCAAACAACTGAACTCAACCTCTTTGGCGAAGTGCCATGGACACATCGGGTGATTCCGTTCGACTTGATGCCAGCTGTAGCGGCTGCATACCACCTCTTATCGGCTTTATTTCCGCTGATAATTTTGGCCATTCTGGCAGCCAAAGGCTCAGTGGCAATGACCTCAAGTGCCTGGTGTTGGGCACCCACGCAGGTGAACGCGTTAATAGTGGGTACCTAAGTTGACTAAGCCAAATCAAAAACAGGCGGTTGTGGGACAGCCAATGTCGCAGCAGTTCGTTGAACAGACCTCCGAAAATCGCAATCTAACTGAATGCGGTCCGAATGATCTGAAACCAAAAGTGTGCACTCCAACAGATCTACCAACAAACGCTCTATAAACGCAGGCAATGCGACAGAAGCACTGCACGACATGTTACTTAACTTGGATAATCTCCGACCGCGATCTAAAGTTCCACCGATCTAACATGAGTAAGTGGTGGTCAGGTGGTCAGGTTTGGAAAATTAAATGAAAATGAAAATTTCAAATGTTCACAACGGTGGACTAATTCAATTCAGCGATTCAGCGAATGTCACACGGGATCAAGGAAGAGGCCCAAGGATCCCGGATCCAGTCGGATTTTCTTGTTCCATGACAAGAAGACATCTGTCGATCTGAAAGGCATTCAGTGAAAACA
>JTDE01005549.1:33467-46756 GCA_014338405.1 Paragonimus skrjabini miyazakii
CGAATCCTAGGAATGAAGAATTCTCTACGGGGCTTATCGGTGGTTTTTGGCTTAGGTACAATATCTTCGACAGTGGTGCCCATGTTTTCGGAGTCAGTCGTTGGGATGGCGACTACGGATAGGGCATCCCTGCGTTCCTCCACCGGCACATAGGTCGGAGTGGGTACTACTGGGGCGGAAACTACGACTTTAGTCTCAAGCTGTAGTTTCTGGTCTGCCATAATTAACGACTTCGTTTTACTCCGCTGTTCACGTCTCGCTCTCTCTTCCAGAGAGCGATCAAAAGACACGTTTTTCAAGTTGGCTTTGGCGGATTTCAAAGCCGCCGTTTTTCCCAATACAGTCTCAGGATTAAGTATGGCTGGCAAGGTTACCAAGAGGCCCAATGACCTTTTGGTTGTCTTAGCGCGTAGCCTGCTCGCCAGTACAAGATTGGCAACGTCTGGAGGGAATGAAGATGTCAGGAATAACTTAGCGTGCTCGGTTGGAGAGGAAGTTGAGGAGAATTGACCCCATAAATCAATTATCCTGTCTCTGAGAGCTCTCTTTCATATTGGCTGCTGCCTCCTCTATCTGCGCAGTTGATAGGGCAACTGCCTTCTTGGTGGCTGCAACCCCAGGGAGAGCGACCGCTAAGTACTCATCTAAAGACTGAAGTTCCAACTTCATTTCTGATAAGGTCTGTTGTTACTCCTCCAGCTTAATCTCCATGGAAGAAATGGAAGGGCAAACTGTGCCAAACAAAGTCTCGCATTTACAGCCGCAGGATTTCTGCGTTATTTCACTTTTCGTGCAGCGCGCGTTAACAGTCAGCGGCGAAGTGACACCTTGACTGTCATCGAATCTGCAGCTCATGCATATAAAGTTCAGAGCTGAGGGAGGAAGATGTTTGTAATGGTGTTCCTATAGGCCAGTGCACTTGAAGTGATACCACCTTTAGCACCGGTAGCACTGCATGCCATTTTGTACGGACATTTTGCACCCGTAACGGCCGAAAAGGCTAACCGCCTCAGCGAGTGTTTGTTGAGTCTTAGTACTACTGGATCTGGCCCGGGTCATTGTCATAGACAACAAGGAATATATGATATAGAACGGATGCAGAAACAGATACAATTTAGCCCAAAAATGTCAATCAATATGATATTTAGTAACGAATAACAGTAAACGTATGCGGTTGTCTGATGCTCAGGACACCAATAAGACAAACATATGAGTAGACAACAGCAAGAGAATTCAAATCAAATTTCGAGTTACCCGCTGTGACATTCAAAATCAGTTATTACACCGAAGCCTAGGTTTGAACTCGGAATTCATATTTTCCGCCTGCGGGAGTTATCCACATCTGCTGAATTCGGCGATCGTAATGCGAAAATGTAAACCATTCCTTCATATCTGGTCATTTTTCGATGGTAACACTCAAGGATAGAAAAAATCGTCGTCCCGTGGCGAAAATATTTGTCATAAAAGACTAGTAATTTCTTGGTCCTCCTGTCCGTACTAGGATCAAATATGCCGCTGAGAAGATGGGCATTCGATTTTAGTTAAAGTTGCTCATACAGTTTGCTCGATGCATTGCTGATACACCTTGACAAATGATAATTCATTTCATATGAATTTGATTTGTTATACGCCTACATACAGTCTGCTACCGTATTTTGATGGTAGCAAATTTTATTCTTTGGCTCAGTTTTTAATTGTTATAGGTAATGGCTTGTTAACATGTCTTCCATTAGCCACTGGGAGATCGAGAACACACAAAGGATTTCAGTCAGTTGCATACTACTGAGTCAAACACTAAATCAAGCAGTGAACGCGCAAGGCATGGTCGTTTGAGTGGCCATAAAGTTGAGGTTGTTGTAAGTGCCTTGACTACAACCATTTTAGGAAAAATCGTGATTTCAGACGTTTAATTGAGTGAAGTTAACGCTTATCCAAGTTCTCAGCTTCAGTGACACAACTGCTATTGGGGCTTCGACGTCATTAGGAAGAAACCCAGCTTGGATGTTAGCTGTCTTACTTTGAAGCACAATGATGGGATAAGTGCCTCCTTGTTTGGTGCATGTTCTACAAACCACCGGCTCACTGTAAGTCAAATAAACCATTCCGGGAGCCTGAGTGAGTATATAACGCGTAGTGACCTCTGACATACAGCGTTCATTGTCCGTCTGTGCTGATGTGTTTGTGCACGTGTAGCTGAGCATGTATGCTGTCCACCCGCGGACTTTTCCACCTTAGATTGTCGATCAGGCCTGTGTCTTGATTTGACTTGGAGGACTATGATAACAAGAACTTGAGTTCTTTCTGGTTAAAACATGCCGGATTGACCAAAAGGGAGCAGCCAGACAAGAAACGGTTACGCTTTCCGGATTGCATATAACACTGCAGATTGTTCATTGGTCTGTCAGTACTGATTCAGAAGCATATCGTTAAAAAACAGAAATATATTTTCAGTCATATCACCGTCGTCAATCATCTTCAGTAGGACGGGGTCACGACAGGTATGCCTGAACAAAGAATATTTTGAGCACTTGATGGTCGACTCTGACCCCGGCACATTTTTTCATACAGTAGAAAAACGCGTCACCGATTGGCAGAAGCTTGACATAGATCTCACTACATCCACTGCGACGAGCAGCCGTCAGTGTCGTATTTACTGCGCACATGGAGTGGGTTAATCTCTCACTGCCAAATGAGTCAGACTTTGAATCAAAGGCTACTGATGAGGTTACCCAAGAAAACCCCGTTATCTTGCAGGTTATGCTTGGGAGTCAGAGAATCCGAGTGGATTTCCTTAGAAAACCCTATTTCCCATCGTTCCACGTGCCAAACCTTGAGGGTAGTGATTGAAGTTTAGGCTCCATATGTCAATCTGAGACGCGCATTTTGACGCAAGACGCCAACCGTTTGAAAACAGTGCACACGCGATGCAGAATTGAAAGGTTAGAAGGTCGCATCCCACAGGCTGCCAGGGAACTCAACCTCACCGGCATCGATGTCACAGTCTTTGATAAGACAAATCTTGCGGGCCAAGGCAAGCTCCGAGAGGCATGCGTAATTACACTTTCCACCGAATAAATTGTTTGAAAGATAGTCCTCGGATGCACGACGTTCGTTTTATGGTCACCAATCCCATTGGTTTACTGATATAAAACCGACAACATGACATCAGTTAACGAAGCTAATCCATGCGCTCGCGACTCAATCGACGTAGGTCTGTTAAATTTTATGCTGATTATGGTCCATCTATGTGTCACATGGATGATATAGATGGCCATTTTTATAGCCGACCTGACCAGTCCTCATACCCCATGTCATTGGTGCAGTTACAGAGGGTGGTAACTTTCTTCCTTGCCTGTGTGCTACTGTGAGTCGATACGTACAAAAACTCCATTTTACTGAGCGCAAACCACATCGTGACCTGGACTCACTTTTGGAAAAATAATCACCAACTGCTTGATTGTCTACTGGTCCGATAGCGCAACATTTTCTCGAAGTGTGTCACATAAGTGATACGCGGGACTGAATATGTCGAGGATCATCAGTTGACCATGACCAAACAGTATATTCACGTTTTCAGACCTGCTTATTGTAAATAATCTGAATAGCGGCGGAGGCCTTTCAATTTTTAGGACCAACTTGAAATTTTTTCCGTCCTCATTCCATCTAGGGTGCAATAATATTTGCTTTAACACAGAACTGCTTCCTCCGTCTCATTCTCAATATCTTTCTTCATGGCTTTCACCGTACCATTGGAGTCCACTATTTTGGCCCCAAACATAAGGGTTTCACATCCTACAAGCCTGCTGTCCAGTTAGCAGCTGCTTGTCGGCTGGATCGTAGAGGCGTTTGCTTACGCGTTTCTAGGTCGCTTCCCCTCAGAATGACACTAAAAACGTGGTGTGGGTAGAGCCACAAATGGTATACCGCGTTACCCTACTGCACATCAGACTGCTTGAGGAGTGTGAGGTAAGCGCACCAGGTAATTTTATTTATGGTCCTGTAATTGTTGGTCTTTGGTGCTTCTAGCATCAAGATTCACGCAACTTTCGTCACCGTTTACCGTGTCCATTTAACGGATTATCATCTGAGTAGATATTTGCTCGTTTTAATCATTCCCTCGCTCTGCGAACTGTCCTGGGGATTAATCGCTTTTTATAACGCTAGCACTTGCCGTTTTGCTCACAACCCACAACGCAATGACACGCTTAAGATCCAGCGACGTCGGTGGATCGGCGTTGTCGAGACTTTGTGACTGATTCTGTTGCCTCAGGGCTGTTCAGAAAGGTATGAAGTGCTGAACATTCCTACACTGGTACCAATTTAACTTTACTTGTCTCAAGGAGGACCAATATACTATGCCCATTCCTTCAAAAAGGCAATTTATCTGCACGAGCTGTCTTTTTCGAAAAAGTTGCATTCCGTCCGGGACCAAGAACGACCCACCACACGCCAGTTCTCAGTGAGCAGAAACAAGACATTTTGAGGGCAGCTGCAATCCATCGAAGAATGTTGAAGCACTGCACATGGCCACGATAGAAAAAGCTCCGTTTCAATCACAAAACTTAACCCGACACGAAGTCACAGTTGGGCTCATTGAACTAGTATATTGCGCTCGCGGTTGCTCGTAAGGCAATGGCTCTATCCACTGCTCAAATTTAGGAAGCCGTAGCCAACCTGAGGGACAGAGTAGCTCAGAAAGGGAGACACGTTTGGTAAACACGAGCTCCGACCACATCCTCTCCAGGTGAACAAGGCAAAGTAGCACTAAACACTCCATTCCCACCAGAATTAAAATGCTCAGTTTCTGCTAGCAGACTTCGCTCGTAAGCTACCAAGAAGTCACTTGGACTTCTTGCGACGTTACCCGCGAAGGTCAGCACGGGGGAAGTACTAGCCAACCTGAGGGACAGAGTAGCTCAGAAAGGGAGACACGTTTGGTAAACACGAGCTCCAACCACATCCTCTCCAGGTGAACAAGGCAAAGTAGCACTAAACACTCCATTCCCACCAGAATTAAAATGCTCAGTTTCTGCTAGCAGACTTCGCTCGTAAGCTACCAAGAAGTCACTTGGACTTCTTGCGACGTTACCCGCGAAGGTCAGCACGGGGGAAGTACTGGACAAGACAGTTCAGTTAAAGAAAATTCAGACTAATTTAAAAGGAGTCTCACTGGATCGCTGATTGCAGGAGCGGCAGAAACGCTCCCAGCTTGATAGAACAAGATCACGCATTAAAGCTGACCCCAAACTTCAAGCCACCGTAAAAATATCCATTCCTATTCTTAAAAGGGGACCGTTGCCTCCGAAATGATCAACACAGATGCTACACCCACATCAGAGGAAGCTGCCCTCATCTCCTTGGATAGCCAGTCGTCTGTAGAGCTGCACGGGTCTGAAAAAATAGCTCCCAACGACGATACAAACCAATGTACACACCCGACTATCCCATCTTCAAAGCGTTCCGTTGAATATTATTTTATTCATGAGATCTATAACTCAATGAGTCTGCTTGGGTCACCTTCTGCGTCCAGAAAGGCCCATACTTGGATCATTCCAGCCGCATTTTCCCTGGCTGCATTGCGGTCATTTCGTCCCGAATTCTCTTCTAACACAAAATCCTACCAAAATTTTTGAGGGTGGATAACTTCAAACCACCTTTCATTATTCCAAAAAGTAAACGCGACCCGGAGGCCATAAACCTTAGATCAACACAGGTGGACGAAACGTCCTACAGGGACACTCATACTCTCAGGAATTGATGAAACGGCCGCTACCCTCCAAGAAGGCGGGCGAAGCTCTGATGTCGTCTGCACATACCCCCTCGCCAATAGGACTGCTTTCTTAAGCTCGCCCTGGTGTTTCCCTGCTTTTCTCTATACCCGTTAAAATGGGAAAATAGCCCCCAAGTACGTGTATACTAACTTTATGAGACCTTTATATAAACTATCGGACATCAGATACAGATCAAGATACAAGCCCTCACATTCTTGCTCTCACAAAAACCTGGCTTTTCGCGGATATCAGTGACAATGAACTGCATGATTTTGGATGCTTACTGTACAAAACAGACCTGCTGTGGATACATTGGAGGCTCTACTGCCCTCATAAACCAGACTGTTGTAGAGGAACGTACATCCCCGTAGGAAGACGAAGTACTTTTATTCAAACGTCATCTTCGTAGTCGTGATATGCTCCCTGTTGACTTTGTGTACCGGTCGCCGTCATGCAGCACATCCGACAGCTAGACAGTTCTTTTTGCACAAGACAGCTTCTTGTCTACACAGCGTTTCCCCATCTTCTTATTTCGAGTGACTTCAACCCATTCAAAGTCAGTTGTATAGCCGTTTTCTTGAAGACTCTGACTGCGGATTATCGATATCCTTGGCAAATTTCATCCGCGAGAAAGCCTGGAAACAGCATATCAAACTCCCTACATGGCACCAGCTGGGATATATACTTTCTTGGCTCACTCTGGTTGTCACGAATAAAATTCACTTGGTATATAGGGCAGGTCATCAAACCACCGCTGGGACAATAATGAGCACGTGTTACTAGCTTCTGATTTTATCTGTTACTGGCTTCAAAAACCTGCAACGAACGCTTCATTGTGAACCTTTCAGGAGGCGAGCCTAAGTACAATATGCTGTTATGAGTTTTGGAATTATTCTACACATCACACCGAAGGCAAGCCAGTGTAAACTGCAGGTCGCTATGATGTAAACACACAGTTTTAAAAAATCTTGTGGAACATGTGAACTATCCTATTAGTGCGTTTGATTTTTTGTGCGGTACGATTTCCCCTCTCACTGTGCTCATTATGCCGATGAATTTTCACATTTGTCGTATTGTGTTATCGTTATTTACACGAATCAACTTGCATTACGCGTGTTGATCGCGCTTACGGGAGCGCTGAGATTTATTAACATTATTATTGTTATGGCATTGCGGTCACGATTTGAGTTGCATATCGACGGGTGTGATGTTAACCGTTTACATTTATTTTTTGAGTCTACTGTTGTAGACCTTCTTGTAATTTTGTTGAATTCATCCATAACCTTGTTTGAAAGCTGGAGTGATTACCGCAACAATGCTTACCGTCTCTTGCTTCTCAGGTTTTAATAAATTGTTGGCTGATAAATCGATTACATTCTGAAATTTTCCACACATTTCTACTTCCAGCCCTTAAGCGTTTTTTCATTACCTTGCATGCTGAACTGTCTAATGGACGTCATCGGATTCCACACTCCGGCAGTATTCTTCCGTATGCGATGACGTTTTCAAATCAACGGACTTCACCTTGTCTATGAGTGCTTCCAATACTTTAATGTTTCATTTTACACGGTTGCCGACTTCATTAAAAAATTATCTGCACATATTTCCGATGGCCAAGTTTTTGGTTGGTTTCTTGGTGTATAATTCCCTCTTAGCTTTATAACTCAATCGAATATACTGACCTGAACATATCGTTTCACTGTCCTGGGGGCCAATAAATTGTTTTTCATTGGGCGTGCTACACAGAAGAAGATTTTTCACGTTCTGTCAACGTGTTTTGCGAGTCAACTTCGCACGCCCAATTTTTGTAATACTCGTTATTATGCGATCACCTTTTGGACTACCAATATAATTTTATTGTTGAAACTGACTGCCACAGTTGATATGTGTAAATGTTTGGCTTGCACGTCTTATTCCCCATTCAGTAGTAAACCCTTGATGAAATTTTGTCTGAAGTTGGATGTTTCTGCTGAGCCTAAACGAGAACAATCCGTAGCTACTTACGGGATACCGGCAAAACCAACGGTTAAGTCACCGTCAAAAACAGCACCCACTTTGTGAGCAGCACTGAGCCGTCAGCCGGTTTCAATCGCTCTTTTTATGTGAATTAGTGGATGTGCCTGTACGAGAACGCACAAAGCTTTTGTAACAAATCATCATAGTTGAGTAGTCTTGCGCTGACTACTCGCCTGATTTGGTCGCAGTCACAAAGGCGTGGATCCGTATACGAAAGGATAATGAACTCTCATTACGAGGTTTCGGCGTTTTGTGTGGCGATTGCGAAATCGGTCAAGGAATTAAAGTCGCTACTACAGTTCCCGAGAACTTCACTGTTCTCCCTCTGCTGAGTACCTCCGATATTAGCCTGTTGGATTATTGTTGGTACTCTTTAAAGCTGACAGCAGACTGATTTCGAAGTTCACAGCTCATCACGAAGCGAACGTTCGTTGTGCGGCCAGCTTCTAACGCTACTGTGGAACTGAGTCTCGTCGACCATGCGAAAAACCCTACCAGGAAGCACCATGATAGCCAGTTCTCTCAGCTGGACTTTTCACTGTATAACAAACCGTCAGCGATTAACAGAGTCACTGAACACGTTTCGTTGGGACTAAATGACCGCGTCACTTTTTGTTTGACTTTATATGTGATACCACTTGGCCTGAAAATCCCCTGGGCGTATAGAACGCGTTTTATCAGAAGTTCCTAAGTGATGTAACATGAGAAATTCATTTCGTAAAGCATTTGGTACCTATTGGACGTTGGTCAGGAGCATTTTGAATCGAGCAGTTTGCAGATCTCTGCGTCATAAACAGCCTGGACAAAATCAACGCAAGAACTGCTTGACATTGAGTACTTGAAGGCTGATTGTCCCGAAAAGTAAGCCTTTATAACAGCTTTACTGGATGGTACTGAGCAAGCCCGTCTTTACTACAGTGCGATGCGCACTAAATGTAACGCAGCGGCTAGGATCGACCACACTGGCGTTCACAACAACCTGGTGATTTTCTCGAAAGAAGACCCAAAAATATCCCACTGTTACCCCTCTAAATATGCAAAATATTGTCAATTCAAAGAGGCATGACTGATTCTAACAATGCGGCAGCGGAAGTGTTCGACACTTGATTACTGGCGGCGGTCGTAACTAGCTGTGGTTAACCTCGGCTATCAGGAATATTTATTTCCGACCCCAACACCCTGTCCAAAACTTCTGAATACTCCGGCCACGCACATTTATGTCGCCGAGTAGAAACGATATCCCATCCGGCGTTCTCAAAGAAGAAGCCGACGATTCGACAATCTCGTCTCATCCCTTCCTTAACTGCTTATTAAGGGACGGTTGGATACACGAAGAATGGAATCGCCGCCACATGAGGTCTACTGAAAAAGAGATATCGTCGACGCTACACACCACCATCCCATTGCATTACTCACGAATAGCCCCAAAACCCCATAAATCTCATCAGACGACCAAACTGGGCACAGCTAGCAGATGTAAAATTTCGTTTGTCTATGCCACCCGTTCACCACTAACCTACTGCGTCCCTGCGATTCTCGAAAAAAAGGCAGCCGATTACGATCGTGGTGCGGACCTCGTACATCTAGATTTTGCGAAGGCTTTCGGCAGGGTCGGTAAACAGGTGTTTCTCATCAAATGGGAGCCATGTAAAATCACGGGAAGGCCGCTAAGTTGGCCGAAAGACCACCTATCTGGTGGACCATGCGGCTTTGAAGTTCAAGGCTAACACTTCAACATTCACTCATCGCTTAGGGCTGTGCCAGTGGACACAATATTAGGTTGCGTATTTACGGTCTTTCACGAAGACGCTCAGCAACGCGTGGGGATGTATCAACAATCATACCTAATCAAAACAAGATTGGATGACAATACCACGGTACTACTGAGTGAGTTATCAAAGCGAATGATCATAAAATCGCAACGGTTTCCATCGACAGATTGTTTCCGAGAAACGAACCACAATTCGGTCTCTAGCAGGCCAAAGGTCGACTATAACCACATAGTATGACTTCCATATATAACAGTGTTCTTCCGAGCAGTCAGCAGGTTAAAAAATAATGGGAACGAACCGAATTCTAAAAAGGTGATACAAGCCTCACTCAAGCAACGTGCAATAACCGGCAACTGGCTACTCGCACTGACATCACTTGACCTGATGGAACAAAAACATCTGAATAAAGGTCCAGTTAATGGTCAGAAATGAGAGGGGCAGAATATACAGGGGTAAACACTTGGGAGGTATAGAGTTGGGTCGAATTTTCAAATGACTGGACTTCAAAAGTTGACAAACCGTCCCCCTTCATATTCTTTTAGAAATTGTGGGTATTTAGTATTCGCAAATGTTATGTGAGTCTGACCTTTTGCACTCGTTTCATTGGATTGAGTTTTATTTCATTCCAGCCTGATCTGGCCTATTGAGTGGTTGGTGGAACACCCCGCTTCCATTCATTTTAAGCGAATGTGTGGTTCTCTGAGCTCGCAGACAAACAAAAGAAGGTATTACACAATTATTGCCCCTCTTTTGTCCGCAGCGTGATACCAGAATAGTGATACGGAATGACCTAAGGGTTTTTCGCACCATTTCTCCGCCTGCCTTCACAGTCAACGACGCACTGGACTCAGTTGAAAGAAACCTGGGTAGCCGGTATCAAGTTCACATGCTCATTACTTTGTTGGTTAGTGAGGCTGAACTCGGAACCGAGTGTTCAGGCCTATTCACCATAATTCTGCCAGGACAAGAACAAGAAACAATTGGAAGACGAGCCAACAAACTAGTTGCCGGGTGCGGGGAGTGCCATACTGTATGAGATTTAATTAGCTGAACATGACTAGACTTGAGCACTGTTATCTGTGGGGTGGTATGGTATGGTATTGTGTGATCCACAGGGTCCATTGAACCCAGTTCGTCTCTGCACTCGTCCACCACAAATAAACGGTAAAGGCAGCCTAAGGGAAAACCGTCCGAAGACTGGCAGACAACGCAGCAAGCTGTGTTCCGGAGGCAACCCTTATTCCTTGCGAGATCTCAGTTATTACAAGACCCTGCTAGAGTATGTCATCACGGCAGCTTAACCAAAATCATTCAAAAACCTAGTTCACACGCCTTTCAGAGTGACGGCATCTTCAATCGATCGCCAACCATACCAGCTGCAGTGCATAGTACCGTAGATTCTGTCAACTTTTCAGGTTTTTTACACCTCAGCTCCTGTTATTTTTATTCTAGATGTGTACTGTCTGTCAGCCGCTTGGAGAAATACAGCACCTTGTCTTCACACGCCTTTCTTTACGTTTGCAGACGATCGTGTTCGGTGAAATGTTTTCGTGACAATATCCATTTTAACACACCGGAGAAATCGCGGTCGATGGCACTTTTATGCCTCCAGAAAGACTTATTTTCCAAACTATATTGGATCTGGTGGGTCAGAATTTGTTGTGAGCAACCACTATGAATAATCGTACTCATCTTCGTGATATTGTATCACGGATTTCAGAGTTGTTTGCAGAACCAAAACGTTTTCCAATTCATTACTTACTCGGTTCTTAATGGTACGGAATGAGCATTTTATTCAGGGACATTCTTGGTCTGAAGAGGACCGCAGTGAGTCTGTCAAACGTTAGGGTAAACATAAATTTGAATGAATACAATGAGTCTAGTTGGCTACGTCAGTCTATTACAAATACATTGTGCACTGTATAAAGACAGGCACATACTTAACAGAACATAGAAACAGACACTCTTCAAACCACCATAAAAACGGATGTTTGGTACTACGCCAACCATAATGATTCGGATAATTCTTTCCATACGATCTGCCTCATCTATCGGAAGTTGTTTGGCAGACTATGAAACTGTACACAAATTGGAAGTTTATGGCATCCAAGGAGAGATTCTGTGGTGTATCATAATCTCCCATGGTAACAAAGCTTTGGGAGCAAAATCCAACCAGATCCCTTCCTCACATGATCACTGCTGGAATTCCTCAAGAATCCATACCTGATCCGTTATTGTTTTTGCTATATATCAGTAACCCTCCAGACGTTGTTCCCAATGCTGCTATTCTGTAGGCGGACGACTAAAAACCTGCGATACACAGTGCACGAAGTACAATAGATACCTGGTGTTTGGCTGCCGTCCAGATTATCGTTCTCTTGGCATCAGCAGATGGCGGTTAAAAGAGGTATATGAACACTTGGGATGAAGAAAAGAGCTTTTTCTTGCATAAACAGACATTCCTTTCACGCTCTTTATGGGGCTCATAAGAGACAACGACTTGAGTATTCTAATCAATTCGTGTACACCGCCCTCATGAAGTACATACATACCACCGATCGTGTCAAGCGAGTGGTCACCGAAGTGGTCAGTGGCTTGCGGTGTTTCACCCATGGATCTTGTCTAGGCCTTAGCGACACCAAGTTCGAGGACTTCGCGGTGTCTTGGTTCCTACACGGTATTTTCGCTGATGACTCGTGCGGTAATTCATGACCTCAGTTGCTGCCAATAGCCTAGTAGGTCACAACAGGAAGCTATACAAGCTCCGAACTCAGACCTTCAGGCGGAAGTTATTTTCCCGAAAGATTGCGAACCACTGGAACGACGTTCCGTCTTAGGTTATCTGCTCTTCTGGGGACCGTTTCAGCATGTTGTTAGATTTCTGCTTACTTAAGACATTAATAGATTAGTATTTTACTCTGTTCCTGGTATTCTCTGACACCTCCGAACGCAGTGCTACACCCTGGTTTCAATCACTGCCTTTCAGGTCAAAAACCGCCGGACGTTAAAACGGACAAATTGGCTGGATCCTGCTGGCTTGGGCCTCCAACATCGAACTCGTGAACAAATCGCTGTAATTCCTGAAATTTAAAGAGCGGTGCTATACCTTGTTTCCATTGCATGCCTTTTGGGTCAACGGACGCTCGCTGTATAACGAAACAAAAAAGTGGGTCGATCCAGGTGATTTAGGCGTATGACCTTGAACCCGTACTGCTCAGCAATTCATTTCGGTCTATCTCAGTTTTAGTGTGTTGACGTGTTGCCACTGATCATTCGTGGGTTCCAAGTAGATTAAGCTATCAATAAACATGTCCCCTGTTTTGAATTTATCCATTTTCGTTTACAACGACAGTAAGGTGTCATGCACAAACACAGTCTACAAATTTTCACTTCAGAAAATTCTTCCTTCCAAGAATACAAAACGATAGTGGCCTGTTGGGAAAGCCGCCTGTAAATCAAAAGGCATTTCATTGGCACACCCCGCAAACCATTTCTATCAGTGGCTCCGTACGATTGCGCACACTGCCTCTCTTCAAACCCTGCATCCGGCAGACGAAGAAGTCAAAGTTTCCGCTAGTGAGAACTCTCAAACACCCCCAGAAAAGTGGAATTTAGCAGGTGGGTCGCGAGTTGCGACACCAAAAGTACTGGTCAAGCGTCCTGTAGAGACGTTGACATACGCACAAGCAGTGACGTCACGCCCACAGCATCAAAGAAGGGCCATCAGAAA
>JTDE01005550.1:15386-31749 GCA_014338405.1 Paragonimus skrjabini miyazakii
GACTATATTCATATACTAGATGAAGCCGTGAATCGATATTTTTCCGCGTTATTCGATAACAAACGTTTGTTAGAGACATAAATTTTATTAACTAATACAAAATCATAAATTTTATATAAAAAATTTGGTCAGAAAATATCAAGTTCCATTGTTCGTCATACTTCACATGATCATTTCACGTTCTCCTGTTTATCACGTAATTTTGCTTTTCATTCTCGAGTCCACGATAAATTCTAACGCGAGACAACATTCCATAGCGTCCGGACAATCAAAATCCCGTAATGGTTGGACAATTCGCAAGGTCTGTGAAAATCCGTCAATTTTGAGGATATAACGAATTCCAGTCCCGAAGATCGTCCATTTTTCCGCAAAAATTGGGACCCTTCTATCATTCTTCATCTTCACAAAAATTTCTACATGATTTTCCGGAACCGTCTACATCAAATAATGGAGAAATTCTTCGACTGTTCAGTTTCTCCATCCTGAAAAATCTTTTTTCTGGCACGACCTTGAACCTGAGGCCAAGGTTAACCCTGTGAAGCGAGAATTGATGTAACTACTCAGCATTTTTTATCGAACATTAAAAATTTTGAGAACTATCGTTTAAGAAGCGGATGAGCTAAATGCTTCTTCATAAACTAACATTTTCCTCTATTATTATGTCCGTTTTGTTACTTTATTTCCATAATTGGCGTATTGTACAATTAACACTTTTGAGTACGGTATGCGTTTCACGTTACCATGTGTATACTGATCACGCTTTTCTGAGCGTGTTTCTCACAGATGCGTTGAGAAATATACCAATATTATTATTGTTATTAAGTGGAGGATTTCTTGGAGAGGTTTGGCATTCGGCGCCTCACAAAATCTGATTTGGACGAGAAGAAGAAGGTTGCTTTCTTTCTACACTTCGTCCGCATGGAAGCTCATGCCCCTGTTAAAAACTTGACGTTCCCGGAGTCACCAATCAATTGTTTCTGTCCTATGCTAATGAAACCACCCCTCCAGCACTTGAAATCGGTATATTTTGTGACAATTGAAAGAGCCAAGTTAAATGTGCTCGTTCGGTCAAAACCTTAATCGATTCGTGATTTCATCTTATAGTTGCAAACGCAAGCAGCCAGGCACGAATGGCGCGTCCAGCTAGAGGATCAGCGAGGTGATCGGTTGATTGCTAATATTAACTTGCCAGAGCTACAACAAAACTTCTTTTGCATGATGATCAAAGGTTTCGGATTATTCGTAAAATGTGTGAACAGTATGAGGATGTGAAACAAGTTACGAAGACTACTGAGGTTCTGTCTAGACGCTTATGTCATTTAACCACAAATTTTAATCCGAACGCTCAACCACTAACAGATGATATTTCTACTCTTTCTTTCTTTATTTTGCCCCGAAACACTTCTCATGTTTTGAGACCGTTAGTGTCTGCTTCTGGCATAAGTCACCATTTTATTGTTGACACCGGTTGTGTCGAATCAATAATTTCACATTTAGACCTAGCCGTATTTTATCCTGATGCAGTTCTGCAACCCACACACGCTAACATTTGTGGTATCACTGATCATTCTTGCACCGTGTCGGTGAAGTTGTCTGATGTTAGTTCTATCGACTATCAGCTTTTAGTTTCAAGCTCAGGTTCCTCTATTCTCGGGGTTAAAGTCCTACGACTGCTACATTCTGACATTTCGCTACTGACGTCAGTGAATGACGCTGACATTAAACAAATAATACTGGACTATTCTAAGGCCACAGGGGGAATGGAAAAGTTGAAGGTAAAGCTTGAAGCTTCGGGGGACCCAGTATTTCTTAAGTGACGAATCATCCCATTTGGTTTACGAGAACCTGTACGCACATAATTACAATCCATGTGTGATAAAATGGTATTAACGCCTGTTGACTTGTCAACCTGGGCGACTGCAATAGTGACACCATTGAAAGATAATGGGGTTACATCGGGAATTTGTGGCGACCACACGTTACCGTTGAATACACGTCTACTACAATATATCTGCAAAACAGAAGAACCCGACGACATACCGTATCGTATGTCAGGTTTTAAGATCTTTTGAAAAATTGAGTTAAAGGAGGCTTATCTACAGATACCACTTGAGGAAGTATCGAGCAGTTTGAATGTGATTACTGCACCATTCGGACTGTATCGAAGCAATTTTCGACCACTTGGTTTGAACGTTTCGCCAGCTGCATTCTAGGACGTCATGAATACAACTAATAAAGAATTAGTTGGTAGTGAAGCCTATCAAGATGACGTTATTGTTCATGCTCCCGATAAACTGACCCATGATAACCGCCTTCTTTCTCCAATGAAACGACTTTTTGACTTCAACGTAGCCAGTAACCCAAATAAGTGTAATTTTTCTGTTTTTTCTTTCTCATGCTTTGGACATGCTGTTGATAGCAATGGCTTTAAGCCAGATTTAGGACGTTTGGCTCAATTAGTGGATGAACTGTCAACAACAGACTTTCATGAACTCAGTTTTGTTCTGGGTACACTCCAATACTACTCACGTTTTATTTCGAATTTCGCTCAGTGTGCTACTTCTTTGTTCGACATGTTATCCATCAACAATTTTTCTTGGTCCATTAATCACAGAAAAACGCTCCGTACTTTGCTTCACCACTTTAAACTGCTGCTGTGTTAAAACCGTTTTCTGCCAAAGATCAGTCTACTGTAATTACAGTTGCTTCTCCCACTGGAATAGGTGCGGTCCTGGAACAGTGTGGTAACCCTGTTTTATACACGTCGTCTGTCTAAGGCCGAACGTTGGTAATCATAGACCCAACGTGAAGCTCTTGGAGTTTATTTGGCTGTTAAAAGACTTCATAAATAACTTTTTATACTCTCATCCAGGATTACGACAGATCGGGAAGCTCTAACATTTGTGTACCAACCTAGTACGTTGCTGGCAAAGTCATCTGTTGCCATGGTGCAACGCTGGAGCATCGCCCTCAGTTCCTACAATTACACAATCATTCATCGTAGTATAGAAGCTATTCCCCGTGTTTATTACCTATCCAGATTTCCGTCACCTGGTTCACACTCTGACACCGTTGACTGTTTACTAGTTCAATCACTGCCAGTATAAAGAGATGCACTTGCGTGCGATACTCGTAAATTCTTTGGTCCTTTTATTTCTGCCCTAAGACGTGGCCGGACACAACAGCGGCGGCATAGATTTCCCGCACTTTGATGTCGCCGTGAAAGTTTGTCCATTATTCTAGGTGGATTATTGTATTTTGATGATCGTGTTCTAATTTTACCGACTCTGAGATCTGATATCCTTGCGGACTTGCATTCCGGACATTTGGGAGTTGATGCGATAAGGTCGCTTGCACGCCTATCTTGCTGGTGGCCAAAATTAGAATCAGGTATTAAACATACTGCCAAGAATTGTGCCAAATGTATACACAAGATTCATGCGAAACAATCACGATGGTTTCCGTAGCCTGTTACGTTTGAAACATTTCACAGAGTTCAAGCTGACTACTGTGGTCATTTCTGGGGAAATACAACGCTTTAGTGATTACTGGTGCTCACTATGAATGGCCTGAAGTTTTTCTCACTTCATCCCCGAGTGCAGACCATACACAACGCGCATTGAGAAAACTATTCTGTTGCGAAGGTGTACCTGCTGTTTTGGTCACCGACAGTGGTACTCACTTTACTGCCAAATTTTTCGGTGAATGGATTAAAAAGACTTTGATGTCGGTATTTGTTTACTGCTCCGCGACATTCGCAGTTCAGTGGACTTGCAGAAAATTTTGTACGCACATCGAAGTCTGCCCTTGCTTCTTTAACATCAAACTCACTTGTGGAACTTGATCGAGGAATCGATAATTTTCTCATATAGTACAGAAATGCATCACATTCGGTAACTGGAACGCGTTCCGCGATCTTTTTCTAATCTCGTTCTCTGCGTACAAGTGTTGATTGTGCAAAAACAACTGATGCTGCATTTTTCAAAGGCAACGATTGACGTCCTGCTAATGGAATAGTTCTTTCTTCTCACGGAAATCGTATGGTTAATATTCCCATTACGTATAAGCAAAAGTGGTTGAGCGTTCACATAAGATAATTCGGTCGTGCCTAACGTGAGGTCAGTGTTGCGGTGGTAAACACGGTTGCCTCACGAACAGCGTGGTCGAAGTTCCAGTCGCGGCAGTGGCGAGGATATGTACTACTGACGGGCTCTAATGAGAGCGAAACTCGAGTCCAGTGTTTATTTTCAATAGGGGCCGACTAGAAAGTCTAGGGGACAGCGACAGCTGCGATCAATTGTAGGTTATGTTCAGCTTGAAATATTCTTGTATAGGAAGACCTTTCCTGCCATCAAAGACATGGTGATCAGGTTGAGTTCAATTCTTGAGATCAGTCCGTCAACAGAAATCCTTTTGCTTTGAATTTCAACGCGTCCTTTCTAGATAATCCTGTTGCACTGGAAGCAAACGACGTTACTGAACTACACATTATTCCTGAAGTAGACGAAACATTTGAAGAACCGACTGTCAGAAGATCTGGCCGTTTGAAATCAAGACCACCAAGGAATTACAAATATCCGCACGCTTATTCAAGTTGTGACGGATGTGATGAACAGGACTGGCATGCTTTGTCTCTTTCTGTTATGTAATTGTTTTACATTTGGTTGATAGGTCGGATTCGATAATATACGCTCTGTGTTGTTGCGCCTAATTGTATTTCACGATTCTTATACGTTCGATCGCTGTCCTACATAGTTCATTTCTAATTATAACACGAACCTTGCCAGGCGTGTGATCACATTGTGAATCGCCACCAACCACTACGATGAAGAACTGCTCTATGAGGGCTATGGTAAATAAAAGTTATGAGCATTAGATCATCATGGGTTGGTCGCATTTCAAGTGAGCTCGTAATAATCCGATCATCCTGTTGTGCTTTTACATCTTACTTAATGGCAACCAGCTGTATGTGTTTATTGATTCCAATGCAAAAGCCGTGGACGCTAATACTGTTGGGAGAAACAAAAAATAAACATAAGAAACCAAAAAACATTTACCGTATGAATCTCACATTTTTATGTAAAGTTATGGTGTCAATCTTTGTGTTTCTTATTCTGCCCTAACCGCACCCCATCGAACTACCCAGCAACCGTTCTGTGTGGTTTGACACTCTATGGACAAGTGAGTTGGAGGGGAAAATACCCTAAAATTACCAGTTTTTCAAGTATAGTGTATTAAGTCCTTCAGACGTAACCCAGTTAGCATAGTTATGCTTCAAGCAGAATTTTCAGGTGGTGTGTCCTATTTTCTTTCTTCATCACAGTCTGCTTTCCAACGCATAATTTGTCCGAATGGGTGATCAGAATCTGAAATGGCCTGCTGGTGCCATTGCGAAACTGGTTCCGCTGTCTAGTGGTTAGTTGGTTACTACCTCTCTGTTTTCACCGCTCATGCATTCCGGCTGCATTAACGACCGTCCTGTCAGGTGTTTATGATTGCAAGTGATTAGTAGTTGCGCGGTAAATTGTATCATGGTTACGTATGTGAATTTATGTACATACGGTTGGCATATGATTCGTGCAACACACATGGCTACACGCACTCAAATATATATCTGCTTGCCCATAGACTTTATGAAATATTATTAGTTTCGTTTTGATTAATAAAACACCACTCTGTCGAATAGTTGCTATAGTGCAGCGCGACAAATGGGTAACCAGCGGCTATATCTAGGGCATGATTACCACGGAATGCTAGCGTCAGTTTCCTCCGTAGGGCCGGTTCATAAACTGAAATCAATTTTTTATAACAATGCTAAGACCCGCTGGCCAATGTTGATCACAACTATACGAGTCAAGGAACGTAGTACAGTGCTTAGCAATACACAAAAACCCCAGGATAACAAATAAGACCTTGACCTTCAGTCGAAAAAATATTTTTTCTCAAATCAAAAGTAACACGGCAAACCGGCGTCTGCATATACATAGTCTTTGAATGGCCCTGAAGGATCCCACCTTTTTTGGTGCATTAGAAATGAGATGGACCAGTCAGAGAAGCAGGAAGAACGTGCGCCAAAATTAATTTTTGGCACGTTGTGGCGCGAAAAAACGAGATTCAGTATTACAGTTTATTTTTCGAAGATATCTCTACAAATAAATAATTTTGGGGTGAATAGACTTTCCCCAACAAACGCACAAAGGTAGTTGGCGTTTTCCAAGGAGGGTCTGAGGCAGAGGATGCAGTATAATAGGTAACTGAAGGTGTTACTTCGATTTTGTGAGGTATAAGAGAGGGTATTTTTGTTCTTTAGCAACGTTTCTTTTGCGCACAGCTTTTATCTCATGATTGGTTATCGCTTGATGTCAGGTGCTATTAATTATGTTAGGGAAAGTCCACCAAAATGAACAGATTATTAAAAACTGGAGTATGCAGGTTACCCGATATGAACTAGTTCAAGTTCAATTTGCACAGGACGAAATGGCTGTTGCCAATCGACTGTTCAGAGTAATTGCACCGGAATGCCAGAGAACTACACCCAGAGCTGTGCTCATCCCACTGGAAGAGAGGTTCAGAAATATTTCAGGTTCCGTTTTTTGATTTCGAAGGCCGTTTTGACTATCGAGTAATTTATGTGGGCTAGTAAACGACTGCAGGAGTACTTAAGCGCTGCAAAATAGTAAGCGTATGCGCCCACAGAAGAAGGACAGCGCCAGAGGTTGTGGTCGGACGATGTCTAACTAATTCTGCTCGCAGCATAGGATGGTAAAGCGTTGAATGTTGGTAGATCGGCTGATATGCGAGGCTAGAAAAATTCTATCGTGCAATTAATTCACCAGCCAAAAGTACATGTGAAAGGGGAAGAGAGGGATGATGCGCGGAGACTCTCCTGTTAATGTGGTAACCACCAAAGTTCAAAAATGATGAGGATGCCTTCAAAGAGGTGCAGGTGAAATTAGTCAAGGGTGTATACAAAACGTATATCAATTAAGAAATATAGCTTCGAAGTATCAACACTATCCAATGCTGGAATGTGACGAATGTCTGTGATAAGCTGTGCGACGGAATCAGGATGAAGAGTTTCACGGGGAGTGTTTGTCTAGCAAGAAGTTGAGCACCTAAAAAAGTAGCTTATTATCAGTCAGAACAGCAGAAACTGGATTTAGTGATAATTGTTGAGAATGTCGAACCAACGAGTGAATCGCAAGCATTTTCTTGCCGAATGTTCTACAATTAGCTTGGGTGGGGGTGAGCTTCCGTTAAAAAACGCGAGGGATTGCAACTCCCTCCTGACGCGTTGTTGGAGAACTCCACCAACTGCGTTTGCTTAACCGTCGATTGAGAGAAGCAATCAGATGTTGGAATCGGTATTAACATGTTACAAGACAATGGTTTCACTAAGTGTTTTCGTGTCAGCGTTGAACATATGTAGCGCTTGAGGAGTAAAGACAAAGCCGTTCTGTTATCAGTGTAGAAGACCGGTTAATGAATGTGACGGGTGGAACAACAGTTGTTCTTGATCGTGCCAACGAACTGCTGAAGTTTTCAATGGAATCCAGAAGAGGTATATCTTGCAACGTTTTAACCTTCGCGTTCGGTGATTGGATACTTTTGGAGTCGATATCTTAAAATTTTCAGCGCGTCAACACTGAGAACTCACAAGGAGGATTGACAGTATTTCTAAATTGGGCTAGATGTTCAAGCGATAAGCGGAAATACTTTTCGTATTCGCAGTGGCCCCGACCATCAGTCAACACACCGCCGAGGTAAACGTAAACAAAAACAAAACAACGGGTAACCCGGTCCGTAAACCGGTGAAAAGTTTGAGTAGCTTCGCGCAAACCAAATGGTAATCAGGGAGACTCAAAAAAACCAAATGAAGTTATTATCGGCGTATATCGAATATCATCGCGGGCCACAGACATATGACGATACGCGTGCACTAAGTCAGTTTTTGAAAGGAGCGGCTCTGGTATCCTGAGTGAGAGAAGAATCGTGGATATGGGGATGGCAGTAACGATCCAGGATTGCGACACTGTTGTGTGCAGGAAAATCGCTGCACGGACGCTAATCGCCCCGCTTTTGACCCCCATGTACTTCGGTTGGTCAACATCTGTTTTGACGGTCGTTTAATGGTTACCCGCGACATGTGATATAATTCGGTTTTAGCGGCTTTAGGATTTACGGGCGGTAGTGGGACGTCCTGTTGTGACTATGTGGCACTCTTTCGTGTCTATTTCTGTAACTTTAAAGCAGACCGAAAAGTCGGGGTGTATTCTCGGATATGGATGAAGGCAGACTGTTAGAAATATTTCTTGTTTGGGTGCCGCGCACCGTTAGCAATGTCTTACAATACAGATGATTCTGCTGCTGCACACCAACACTAAGCCCAAAACCTGCGATTCGGATTATATCGACGGCTGGTAGTGCAGGCGAATTATCTAAAGAAACCTCTTCCATTCCTCGTGGAATGACACTCAATTCAGTCTGGGTATAGATGAGACATCTGATATGAAAAGTAGTCAGCGTGATGCAGTGAAGTAGCTGACAACCGTAGCCTTTACTGATTGACCGGTGCGTTTTCCTGAAGGGTGGAGTTGACTGAGTACGTCTGATGACACTTCTTTGCGCGGTGACCGAAGTTCCGGTGTTCTTACGTGATATATGAGAACGCGAATGGTTGAATGAAAGCGTGCCGGATGACGGTCGACTCTTCCGAGGAGTGTGATCTACCATCTGTTATATCTGCATTATGAGTACAGCTGATCGCTCGGTAAACGCGTCATTTGGTTGCTTAGGTGAGGTGGGAAAGAAGATAGGCGCTGATTTGGAAGATGGGTTATCCTGTAGTAGTTTATCGGAAGCGTCAGCTAGGTTTATAATAGGGACGTCAAAATTAAACACAGAAAGCATTTCGAGAGTAAGTGGAGTTATGTGTTTCAGCCAGGGCTGTAAGAAAATGAAATCGTCCATTTTTCGGGGCCCAAGCAACTGTATCATATATCGAAGTAGGTATGGCCGCTTACGATCTTTCAGCCTGACACTGGTAAACAGTTGGTCTGATTTCTTTCGCTACGGTAGCCCGATTATATTTACTGGGGCTTTTTTGAAGTGGTCTATTGGCGCTCGAATAAATGAGGCCGCAAACTTCCTCTAAACGTTCTGTTAGAACAGACTCAACCACAGGCAGATATATCATAGGTTGGGATCTATCCCTGGATGTAGATTCGATTTATCCAAAACATAACCGGGATGGCAGAATTACAAAAATTGAAGCTCAAATACTGATAAGTATCCCAATGAGATCATTGTTGACATTAAAACCACATCCAAATTGAAGTCAATGAAATAGACGGTTTCATCGGGCTGATTAATTAATAGTGGGGAAAATGAATAGACTACGATCAACCTTGTTACAAAACAACGGGTGAAGGCAAGAACCTGGCTCATTTTCAGACAGCCTTTACACGGTTGAACCGAGCCTCCCGCCTGCCTGCCAACTTCAATCCAGCGACCACAACCACGTGTCGCCGACTTCATACTAGGCAGACCAAAGTGTAATCGTCCCATCAGGCGTTACACTGAAACTACCGGAGTCACTGTTGATTTTGCTAAGGCCTGTTGCATTATTTTGAGATTGTTGTGCCTTGTTTGATTAATGTTGAAAGGTGGTCCTGTGTTTCATTATATTCTTGCACTTATATTCTTACACCAGCTACTAAAATCCTGTCCTTTATTCTTATTCAGTCTGAGCCCTGTACATTTTTAAATGTCAAAATAAGACATTCTTCTCCCATATTCTTTCTTGAATAGCGTATAATTCTTAACATTTCTCAATGCGTGAACAATCATTTTGTACCGACCCAATCAATGACCATTTGGTTGGGTGAGCTCAATTCCGTTTTATCGTCCCCATTACTGAACGGTGCCTAGTTGTCAGATTTGTTGCACAGGCACATTCTTTATTCAATTTCCAAGGATTTTTCACATTCGAGGTGAGGTATTTAAATTTTATGTACATTGATTCAATTAGTCCAGTATAAAATCCATTTTTCACGAGCGCCTTCTCATTAGCCGTTTCGAAGATAAATTATCTCCTCTGCCGTTGGATATTGAAAAATGCATTTGAGGATCAACGAATTACGCGTAACTCGTTGTGAACTTGAATCGTTGGCGAACGATTCAATAGTCACTACATGGTTTGTCAGCGATGATTGCTCTTAGCTCGTAGTGGGTGAATTCTTACAATCAGAAGATTGTTTTGACCCTTCATTTAGTGGATCGGTTAAGCAACCAAACTGATAGATGTACATTGAGTCTGAAAGGGTCCCAGGAACATCCCCAGCCGTCGATGCTGAAGGAACGACTGAGCTTCCATCCACCATTTTTAGTGTACATCGGCGATGATACACTCCTTGCAATTATGAGGAAAAGTTTGCCTTTGTATCTTTGTCTTTCGCTACTGTTACCTTTTCATACGGAAGTGTGAAATTACCAACTGGACAGCGTAACAATCTTCGGTAACACGTAAACTGCCGGGTTGAAACCCATAGTTTAATTGTCCTACGAGTGAATTTCCAGTTTCTAAGGCGTTCCTTGCTAAATGTTAGATTTTTACACATGTCTATTTGTGCAAATTGTTCTAAACTGCCGGTGATATGATTGTAACATCAGAGATCTTATCCACATACAGGCATACTTTGTCACCACTCGATAAGGCTGTGACACTTTTGTCACTTATAATGCAACAGTCAAAACAGAATCAACTATCACATAAATCAATGTTTTCCTAAGTCTTCGGAAACGCCCGGAGTGAAGTACTGTTCCGGAGCGAGCAACATTATGTCCACGGTTTTGCACCTTCGGCACATGTTGTCCCGAAATAAGCGAATTCGCGCAAAATTCAGTTATTTACAATGTCAACATATGCTCGATGGCCATGTTGAGAATTCTGTTATGCCGCGGATCCGCTGATGGTTAAAATCCGTTATGTTGTTGGCTAACGACTATGCTGTACACACTGTCGTTGGAACTGTTGAGCATCTGTGAACTTCCATTTTCCGCGCTCTGACTTCGCCCAGCTTAAGCTCAGTGACTTCTTGTGACTTGCGCTGTTGCTTTCAAAACTTTCGAACTTCAACAGTTATTGTGGACAAGATGACACTGATCGTTTGTCGCCGGCCGCCGCAAATGATACTACCTTTTGTGTTCTGATTCCACATGGCTTTCAGGGACATAACAGACAACGGATATGAAGAAAAATTTGGTGATTCCTTTCAGAAAGCAGGCGAGATAAGATAATAGGAAGTTGTGATCACGACCTGTTGACAAGGTTTGTTGAGGTCGAATCACAAGAACAAAACAGTTAACAATACATAATAGAATTGTTTATCTAATTGGAAGCAGTACGACGCAATCGAAAGTTTGTTTTTCATGCGCATACAAATGGCTGGTGCAAAGGAAGTTGAACACAAACCGCGACGCATCGCATCATCCTACAAGCTGAATGAATGTGTACAAAATTGGTTCAGTGTTGTAGAGATCATACATTGAAGAATGCAGCGAGTAATTGTGACCACTCGAACTTCTCGTAACTTTTCTCATCCCTTCAGCTCAACGGGCTAAATCGGTATGAAACTTTACAGAATTCCATGACTTTTCGATGTTGGCGGCCACCCACAAGGGGACATTTCTTAGTGGCATGATCGCAGAACACATCTGACCGTCATATCCGTTAGCACCAGCGCATCCGCGGTCTAGCTGACGGGTCTGGCGCGAGGCACCTAACCGCTTCCAACCCCCGCTTCAATCTTCTGGCATTTCTGGCTCTGAGAACTGCTTTCCGAGTTCCTCGCGTACGATTCTTGTCAAACTACTCTGTAGCAACGGATAATCATGTGTACCGTCTTTGTCTTTTGAGGATCCTTGACTTCTCTTCATCAGCTGACGAATCCTCGTCAACGGATGTACCGTTGACCCTTGACTCGTTGGCTTTCTTTTAGTTCGCCCTCCCGTCACTTCGTGCGACTTTTTATTCCACCGTTAAATGATTGTCACTTCTCGCCGTTCTGCTTGATGAAAAATACTGGACTGTGCTAGAAGGTATCATACAACGAACTTGCCGTTCAGAGGAACGCCTTCTTGTGCCCGCCGGAAGCGCCAGCGTACTCGTTTTTTTGGTATTTTACCACTTCTCCTAAGTTGAGTATTCTAGCCTTGCCAAACTGCTGGACATATTATTGCATGTACCTACGAAGATGTCAGATTTCAGATTAATCCCTTGGTGGAATTAATGCTAGCTGGCTCCTTTTCAATGCATCGATCTACCGAAAGTTCGAGAGTTATAACGCAAATCAACTGGAATAGAGGTCTCTACATTTACCTGAACAGGCGTTCAGTGGATCAGCAACATCGGTGGAAGAGTAGATTCCCGGCCGAATGTGTTGAACGGTAGTCAGTTGTGATTCTTTTTTTGTTGCATTCATTAACTCCATTCGTCTGCGTTGTTCTTGTGAGCTTGAGTCTCAGCCGTTGCATGCATTTTCGAAATTTACCATGCACCAAAATCGGTCAGCAGTCCGTCAAGATAACTTCTGGTAGACCGTGGTTTACCATTGTGCATTCCGTCGCTATGTTTTATTTTCTGAGACGCCATTTACTCTAATTCAACGTCCTACAATGACTAGGACGCAAATATTGATGTGATTGTCCAAGAGAAACAGCCACTGATCCTGGATGCCCGAAACAAGTAGTGATACTATGGAATGCGGGGCCGCTTGGTTGCCCCCTTTCAGTAACTGACGTGACAGAGACGTAAGTAGACCGTCACGCTGTCCTTCAACTTTGACTAACAGGTTGTTTGGTTAAGTGGATTATACGTCCCAAAGCGTTCGGTGTTTTCCACATCACAATAGTTTGCAAATACTTTTCTGTTCGTTTGCCTCAAAACGACTGCCAAGTAGAGGATATTACTGTTCACACCTTTGAGACCAACGTCTCTGCACTAGACTGCGATTATTTTCTGCCTCTCTTCGCCATATTTTGATATTTCCAAACTTGCTTTCGGGCCATTCATCACCCTCCGGAGGACCTCTTACTGACGTTCTGACGCTCATGTGCTCTCTGATTCGGTTTTTCTAATGAGCCATAAACTCATACCGGCACTTTGAGAAACTCTTCCTTCACTAATTACCGAAATAAAAGTAAGTGCAAAAACGCTAAACTCAGAAATGCGACTTATCGTAAAAGTCCGTTCCTGGTGACGTAACTCATGTTGATTAACTTTGCATCCCGAGTACATAATAGAAGTTCGTGGCCCGTGTCCACCAGATGCTGCCGACATGACCGATATAGCCTGCAATGATTTAGTGCTCGGACGTTTGTAAACATCCTTTTTCTAATGTTCAGGTACTTTTGTTTTGTAAGTGTCGTAAACCTACCAGCATACTCCATTAGTCCCTCCCTCTCAACTGCAGTTCCAGCATCACATTCATTTGTGTTCGCTGTTACATCAAACCTTCTGCTTGTTTTTGTACTTTTCAGTGTCAATTATTGATCGTCTGTGTGTTGTTATACTTCCGTAAACGTATTCTGAGCATTGTCAGTTCTGCCGACATTTTGGTGTTTCGAAGACATCCTTCCCCCAGCAACCTCACAAAACTAACGCATTTGTGATGATTTCAAATCATGACGGAACACTGTACTCCATTGTTGTTTTACTGCGTGAATAATTACGTTGTACAGATACTGATTACAATGCAATTTCGTGGGCTGACGTGCTGAGTTATTACTACTGCGTAGAAGCTAGCTCTGGGTTTGAGCTAAGTACAATTCCTATTACTATTACGTATTTCGAACTATCGCAATTGGCGTCGAGACCAGGATATTTCCTACAATGAATTTCTGCAATATTGAAACTTTGAACGTCCACCCATGTTCACGGAAAATGGAAGATCACCTGGAACGCCTTAAAATTTGGTGTATTACTCGTGATGATATGACGGAGGAGACGAAACCGCCACATTTCCTCATGGTCATTGGCAAAGATGCATGTGCACTGATTAAAATCATGGCGTTCCCCGATTTGCCCCTTTCACTTTCGTACGATTCTCTGAAACATCTGTTACTGAGACATGTTCAGCCCGTCAACTTCGAAGCTGTGGAAGGAGCGAAATTCCATACTTTAATCAGAAAAGAATCTCAAGAGGTCCGTGAGTTTATTCTTCAAACTCAAGCACCAAGAGGTCGATTGATTGCAGGAAATAATTCCCCCTGTCTTCAACAAAAATTATTACTACTGACGGAGGCTACTTCCCAATCGGCCAGAGCTATCTGTGGACAATTCCAGAATGTACAGGGGGCGGTAAATGAAGAACATAACGCCAACAGTGCTGAGATGCAGGCAAACCAACAGCAACGTCAGTTCGAAAAGGTGGAATGTCAGAGAAGTACGACAGTCGAGCCACATCATTTTAGTCTGAATTCTGTCCATCATTCTGATTGCTATTCGAATTCAGTTACTGGAGGATTACCTACAATTGAGCCAGCGCAGACAAAAATTCCTGAACGTGTGGAGAAGAAACAACTTCATCACTACTACGCGGACGTTCATTTGAACTGCGGCGGATGTGATGGTTGCAAATCATGACGGAACACTGTACGCTACTGTTGTTTTACTACATGGATAATTACGTTATCCAGATACTGATTACAATACAATTTTGTGGGCTGACGTGCTGCTTTCTTACTACTGCGTAGAAGCTAACTCTGGGTTTGAGCTAAGTAAATTTCCTATTGCTATTACGTATTTCAAACTATCGCACCGTTGTATGAATTGACAGGTTGCCAAGCTAGTTCCAAAAACTCTCTCGTTGTTCGATTGGAATTCACAGTTAAGGCCCACCAAACTATTGTTGTTTTCTGTGGATATGGCTTGATTCTAGTTTAGCCATTTTTGTAACTCAGTTTTTCCGACAAAGGCAGTCAGCGCCGTGGCATTTCCCGATAAATCGGACATCCAGAGTTATGAATGCATTTTCAGACGGCGCCCTAGTGTGCGACATGTTCAGATTCCGTATTACCCAAGACCACAGTACCATTTTTATATGGCCTCATAATATTCAACCGTTTTACCAGGTAAACCAACAAGCATCAAAGCAAAAGATGTGCCTGCGGCAATCCGTAGGGTAAACACTTTGGTAGATCCAAAAGTTTGTCCTCCGTGAACATGAATTTGTTGATTCCTCAGGCTGGTCGATAACTTCCAGTAACCGGAAGATAGACAAAACACCATAAGCGGTTTAATGGGTTTCATGTAAGCAAATATATACGCAACGGACGGTGGTGAGACTATTGTGCCTTGCTTTGCCTCACCCGGTCTTCAACAGTCTGTTCAAGAGCGATGTTTTTTGTTGGGTTGCCCCACCATGAGACAGACGAATAGAAAATGCTACAGGCCCCTACGAAATTTTTAGTGTCCGGTGTGCTCTGCATTTGTCGTCTTGCTTTCGCTTAGAGGTGAAAAAGTCTTGCGGGGCCAGTGGTTCATAAACGTCCCGGTTTTCAGTACTTCATATTCACTCTGATTCCAGGAGCTATATTGGTCTTCGTCAGTCGTGAATAACTCAGCGTACTGCGCGACCGCACACTTCGGTGATCAGAACGTGCAAGTGACGGTCTTAGTTTGCGCACTTGGTTGAGTGTATCCAGCTGCCACTACGGAAGCAAAACGATGCCTGGTGGATAGCTTTTTGAGCTCCGTGTGGAGCACAAACTATGTGACAGTTAGAAAGTCAGTTTCAATGGTCGTCTAACTGTGTCTTAGAAAAATTGGAACCGTAAATTATGATGCAACTGCCATAAATCACACACAATCCTTTCGCATCAACAACTATCAAGTCATGGCTTCCATCTGTTCCAATCGTAAATGATGTCATCTACCTTAAGTGGCAATCAACTAGCTTTGCGTCAACGTTACCACGTGTCTTTATGGCTTAGTTTTCGGCAGCTCTTGATGGCAAATGACCCACCGAGTAAAACAAACCAGTCAGTGAGTGCCATTTTTAAACACTCCATACTTCTGAGCACTTACTTCTACCAGTGCCCCTTTCACTCACAGATCAAATGAATTGTGTCATGCTTTGCTTGAGCGAAGTTATACTTGCTAACATTTATCCCCATACCTTCTGAATTTCCTTCAGTGTGTTCTCGTCCGTACTTCTCGCATCCATCAACGCCGTAAGCATGACCGTAAACTTCTGCCCCACTCTTGTGGACTCAGTGGCGTTTATTCCTCCGGCGACGTGACAACGTGGACTTGGTCATATACATCCATCAGGAAATATTCAACAAACTGTCCCTCCTACAC
>JTDE01005550.1:32357-47955 GCA_014338405.1 Paragonimus skrjabini miyazakii
AAGCATCAGACGGCAAAAGTATTCCAATACTGAGAGGTGTATCATCCCTTTGTACCGTTTCCAACTCGTTTCGGTCTTGGAACACCATAGCGGTGAAGTATACAACTGTTAACGGATTAAAATGTACAAAAGAGCAGCAAAATATTCGATGTCGTTCACTTCACTTTTTTTATTTGTCATCTGTTATCGTGTTCCCTTGCTCCCCGTATATCCGTCTTGTGCAAAAAATCCCTGCGACGTACTGAAATCAGAAGTCAAAAGGTTATTGGAAGCTTCTCTAGAGTCTTTTGGACTTTTCGTGGCTTCCGATAAATTACTGCTCTCCTGTCGCTACATCCTTCTCAAGGATGTGTCAGTTGCAATTTCTCCTTACCTGTGCAGATTCGCCTTGACGACCTTACGCGGCCATTTGTATTTAATGATGGCGTATTCCATTGTTGATCACTTTCAACCCAACTTCTTGGTATGACGCTGAGTAACCATAGTGATCGTAATTCATATCCAAGTATTGCGCATTATCCTTGTTTTACTGCCCAAATGGGTACGTTGTATACAATACCAGTTGCGTAAGTATTTCGGTAACATGCATGTTGCGTTATTACTAGTACGTAAAAATTACCCCTGGGTTTGTGCTAAGTATATCTCCAATCACTAGTACGTATTCGTACTTACTGTAGTAATGGATTAGACAGCTTTTTTATTAAACAAATTAGATGCCAGGTCGATTCTTCATCAAATTATGGGGTTAATTTTTCAGAAAATCCATCTTTCTGCATTGCACTACAGAGGCGTGCTCTTGATTATAAAATAATACTGTTTTTTGTTACTATCAGTTTACAATCGAATTGATTCAATTCATTAAAGTGCGTCATGCATCCCGAACGGCAAACTTCCAGCTTTTTTCACACACACATCTTCAGTAAATGAATGACGTCGAAAGAAGTGTGCACAGGTCACAAAATTACCGGTTCAGCCATCGTACCCAAACACCGGATAAGAAAGACGGCTGCAGTGATCAATAATTTTGAAAGTCTGATAATTTTGGCTGGAGGTTAAGTTAAGAGTAAGAAAGTTAGGTATGCACAGATGTCAAACATAACAAGGAATAATGGAGGAATGTTAGATCCAGGCACATACAAACGGGCATTTGTCCATGTATTTATTGGTACACGTGGGAACGCGTTCAGAGAGGTTTGACAGCAAGGAGTGGTTTGCATAAGAAAGGATTTTTGCGGGAAATTGTTGGTATACTTCAAAATGCTGAGAAAGAATAAAATAAACTGAGCGTTTGTAGTGGGCATCGTTGAAACGAGACAGGGGTTTTATGAATCTGGTAAAAAGTTCGAAATCTTTTGACAGCAAAACGGGTGAGCAATATTTCCAGTGGGGGCACACAATCCTTAAGAAAGCGACTGACCAAGTGACGGAGAATAAAAAGAGAAGGTAAGCGTCGAATATGGGAAGAAGGCTTCCAAAATCTGGTGAGAACATCAACGACATGAAGTTATCATGCCACATTATTATTCAAAGTAGTCCCCAAATGTTTGTTAGACAGCGATGGGAGTAAACGTTTTTTTTCTTTCATGGAAGAAGCAGCAAACGTTGAAACGTTTATTGTAGTGATTCCTCTCTTGAACAAAAGCGGAATGTCAACACATCTTAATGTGTTAGGAGAAAAACCGCGAACCTTAGACCCACTTGCCAGCTCAGATGAACTATCTAGCACGGCGGAAAAAGAAAAGTTGTCGAGGGCTTGGTGCCCAACACTAAATCTCCTACGTACTAGACCAAACGTGTGTGATTTTCTACTGGCGTGGTCGCAGTATCGAAAGAAAATAAGCTAGGGGACAGGATTGAGTCTTGTAGGACATTGGAGCCAGTGACGCGTGGTCATCGGGCTTGACTACCGAAATGAACTTGATTTCCGCTTGTGAAGTAACCCAATAGAAAGTCCACATCCCGGTGAATTTCCATAACATTTACTAATACTGCTAGACATATATAGTTCTGCTTTGACCAACCTCAACCGATTGTGCGTTTCACACTTATGTTGAAAGTTGTCCGATGTTAATAAGAGCTTATCAGTGTGTCGGTATGAACCAATGGTTCCAGATGGTCAGCTGGGCTGTCGAGGATAACCACTAGTACTTCGCACGAAATAGCCCAATCTATATATCAGTGATTCAATACAGGGATAACAGTAGGGCTCAACAACCTATACGGTTTTCTGTCGTGTATCAGTGCATGATATAACCTATCACAAAGGAATCTGGCGCAACCGTGCGTATACATACAATTGTTTTGGCATCTACTGTGGACGCCTATGAACGAAGGGGGGGAACTCAGAAAGGGTTAACGGAACCTTCCTCGTCTCTGTTGTCAAAGGCATGATCGAAGCGACCAATTGTTATTGTGTTCAACATGGAGAAACAGCTGTGGCAAAGTCTGTGGATTTCGAATTTGGAAGAAATATGTATCATTTGGAGTGATTGATAAATCGGAACCATAGGATTGTTGGTTGGTGTGCTATAAGGGGCGAGATGACGGAGTATTTTGAGGTCATCCACCAGGACTACTATATGCAGTCTGTGAATGTGGAAGTATTGTTTTTTTGGTTGATACCAGCCTGACTATCAGTGACCGAATGGGACTGAAGGCCTATCTGAGCAGACAAATGGGTATTCCCAGAGGCATTCATGGTATCATTTTTGTGCCACTGGACGTTGAAATTGATATCTATAATGCCGAACGGTGTGCGGTGGATATGATGGCTTCTGCAGTTAATCCGAAAAGCAAATTGCGACCCGAGCTCGGAGATGATATGCTTCATCTTTTTCAAACGTCACAACATTTGACTACTATGCTAGAACAGCTGATCGCCTATGTGGATGGTGTGCTCAATGGAATAAGACCTGCTGATCGAAATATCGGTCGTGCTATCGCTCAGCTAATTTTGTCCATACCGAAGCTTGATCCGGCCCACCTGGATACATCGATTAGTTCGAGCTACAAAAATCTCCTGATGTACACTTATCTGAACAATCTGATCCGGACAAAATCAAAGCTGTTGAGTTTGGCTCAGTGATTCCATTTCAACCTATATCAGACCGTCTGTGGATTACTCGACTTCGCACAGCCTTCTTCCAAATTACAATGAAGGCTTGATGGTCGGTCTATTTGTGCTCAACTCCGATGGGTTTTCAAAAAGAATTTTAGCCAGTTGAAACAGAAAAAATTTGATCACACACATCTGAGCGTGTTTCTCACAGACGCGTTGAGAAATATACCATTATTATTATATGCCCAGATCCAGTCGGTTTGTCTTGCTTGATGTAAAGCGGACATCTGTTGACCAGAAAAGCAGTCATTGGAAACATGGCCTGCCACCGCTTTTAAGGATTGCAATAAACACCAGGGACATACGAAGGTTATTTGTTTGCTTCCAGCGAAGAAGAATTTGGTGGTGCCTTAAAATCATCTGTAGAAGTGCGACTAACGACCCCATGGAAAAGGATGTTCCAGTGATTAGTTACCCCACATGAAGAGGGCTGCTGTTCAGGACAGGTACGCGGACGGAGCCTGTAAAGTTCCCCAGTATACCCCCGTCGGTTCCCATCAATCGGTACGATGAAGAACCGTTCTACTAGGCGCACGCTGAAGAAGAAGCGTCTGAGAAGTAAGTGCCCACAACGTCGTCAGAATTCCAGTGGATTAATACTACGAATTTCAATTGGAAGCTCGTGCGCGACATTTTGCACGCCCGAGACTAGTGTAGTAGCTATACGCTAAAAACAATCAAAGACGGGCACGTCATTCTTCAAGCCGATATACACAACCTGATTGGCACATTCAAGTTGCAACTTAATATGAACCCTGTGAGGCGTTTTCAACGTTCTCTCTCGTTTATGCGGGGGAAAGTGCGCCTAATCATCCTGAGTAGCAAACTCCTACCTGCCACCATCTCATGGTGAAACGCAAGGGATAATTTGGACGACATCCAGATGCCTAGATCTTTTCTCAGATCGTTCTTCGTGGTACCCACTGTGTTCGGCGCAGTGTGAACCACGGAGAAATTGCTGGCGTCCCCACCGAAAGGCAGGCGTGTGCACTTGTTTTCATTTGGTGAAATGCCGCAATCGTCCGACTGGCGGCTAATTGCACCAAGTTCAATCTGAAATTCCAGAGTTTTAGACCATTGGTATATAGAACAGAGTCGCTGCATAACTGCCTGGAAGGTCGTTGGCACAACTAAGATAACAGAGGACCAGGTGCTGTATCACAAGAAAGCCCCGCAAAAACAGGGATGGAATCTAAACGTCTCAACCCGCTCCAACTCTGAAAGTTCTATTACTAAGAGGCAATCCAGTATAGAACCTCTCCTCACATACCATGAGCTTCCAGCTCGTGTCTAAGGGAATCATGTGGGACACGGTCCAAAGCCCTGAAGAAAAACAGGAGATAGTACCTGAGATCAGGTCACTGTGTTTTGCTCCCGTTAGATTTTCCATGAAGTTAAGCGCGCTAATTATTGTACGATCTTCCACGAAGACGTTGAGCAACGCGTGGCAATAAACCGACAATCCCATATGGTCGAAACAAGTTTGGTTCACAATGCCATGGTACTATTGAACAAATGATCAAAGTTAATAAATATACAACCTCAACAATTTTGTTCGACGGATCGTTTCCAGGAGATAATTACAATTTGATGCCAAATAGGCCAACAGAGTTCTTTCGAGCAGTCAACAGGTTCAAAAACAACAGGGGCGAGCCGAGCTCCAAAAGGGTGATGCACGCACCGCTCATGCAACGTACAAAAAGCGGCAACTGGCTATCCGCATAACTGTCAATTGACGCGATAAAACAAGAACATCTAGGTCAAGGTCCAATTAACGGTCAGATACAGGGGCGGTAGAATATACAGGTATAAACGTTTGGTGGGAATTGGTTTGGGTTGGGTTAACTGAACTACGAAAGTCGATACAGTTATGCTCGATCGATTAGAAAGAATGTCATACTGGGGGGAAGAAAGACGGTTTGGCAAAGAGCGCATGAAAATGGCGCACTGCAGTGAATGCTCCATAATCTGGCGTGAGGTGCTGGTTAGGCTGATTGGTTGCCAATCAGTCGGGAAGTGCCGGTCATCCACTCTGAAGATGTGCATGTCATTATCTTCTTTTCGTGCATTATAGGGGATGCCAGCCATTAGCGTCTGTTTAAACAGCCCGTGAAGGGGTTCTGCTTCTTTGAGAGTCCCGTAGTGGATCTCGTTAGGGCCTATCACACCGTATAATATAACCTCTTGCAAAACGTGTTCAGCAATACTGAGCGGTGAAAAATCGTTACCGAACGGTTTGCAGCGGCAATTCGGCTGTGCAAGTTGTAGACTGTCGATTAGTACTCCCCAACTAACTCGGCCACAACCAGGTTGTCCAAGGTGGTCTTCCGGTGGAGTGATCGCGGGGGAAGGGCTGAAGACTTATTCGTTCTCAGTCGATGCCTATACTTAGGTGAGAAGTTCATGTTCGCACGGGTTTTCGGGGGGATCGTTCCATGTACGAGCTCAACATGTGTGCCGGTTTCCAGCCTACAACTCTTACAAACAATGTGGACGTTGACAAGCTGCATCCGAGTTCTCTATCTTATCAACTTTGATAATGAGTTAAAGAATCCAGTTTCGTGTCCTAGTGAGACACCAGTGCTCAAATTTTGTAGGTACGTTGAAACAATTCATGACAATTAAATGAGATAAACTCGGTAATCGTAGGAGGGTCTCTGGACGTGGGAGAAAGGCGTCGTTATCGGAAGTGTTGCATGAGAGAAAATAAAATATCCTCACCGGAATTGATTCCTGGCCACGCGATGCTCGTTGGAATCACAGAATATAATATTTGTCGGATGACTAAAATTCCCCGATTAATTTGGGTGTCGAGAGGTTATGCTTACAGAAAATAACAGTCCATCAAGTGTAATCTGTTCGGTGAACTGAATGTCCGGAGCCGTTCAAATCGACGACAATAATATCGCATACAAGCCGAGTCTCAAGGAAATCAAAAATATACGGTCGGGTGTCACGATCTAACTGTCCGAATTCCGTGTTATACTATCTTCTGTAAATAGACTGAGGAGCGCATAGCGATACACCAGCGATCCCAAATAATCAAACCAAAGTTGGATCACAATGCCACGGTACTACTGAACAAAGTATCAAAGTGAAAAAGTAGACAACCTCAACAGTTCAGACCTACATATCGTTTCCCGATGGTGGACTAAACTTTCGTGCCAAACAGGCTATAGATGTGTTATAAGCACAATATGACATTCTTGGCCAACAGAGTTCTCCCGGACAATCATGAGGTTCAAAAACAACGAGAACGGTTCGAGCTTCATGAACGTGATGCCAGCACCACTTAAGTAAAGTACAACAAAAAGAAAGTAGCTACTCGCACAGCTATCAACTTGATGCGGTACAACAAAAATCCGGGTCATGGTGCGATTAACGGCTAGAAATAGGAGTGGTAGAATAAACAGGGACAAACGCCTAGAAGGACCTGGTTGAATCGGATTTTCACAGGATCGAACTTGAAACAGCGATGCACAATTACATGCACTTAATAACTTATTCCTCGTCTGCTCTTGCGAGGAGAAAGATATGGGGTGCGATAAAATGCTCAAGAGATGAAGCTTAAGATGACAAGTGGACTATGGAAGGCTATGAGGTTTAACCCAGTCCGTTCTACCGAACTAGAAGGGCGGTCCTTCTTTCCCGCCACGGATACGATTTCACCGCCAGTTTGTACGCCAACAACCCTTCGGGACGTTCGACAGCATTCTTGACGTCGCGAATTGCGGCTTCTTTGTCCCTATCAAATTCCAAATTTTGAAAAAGTATCTGGAAGTTTCACTCGCGGAAAATTTGACCCTTACCTTGTTTCGGGCGAGGCCTTGATGGAAGCAATGTCTGTAACGGTGTGAGATCACCCAACAAAATGTCCAGTGGAACAGGCTAAAAAATGCCTTCTGAATTTTTGGAAGGGACCCCAACAGACTTCTTCGGTTTCGATTCTTGGAAAGAAGAATTTTGTGCATGGGCTATTAGTAGACTTTGGGGCAGGTAACACGAATTGGTTCCTGAGCGAATCTATGTCCTCAACAGTCACGCTTATGCTTGGGGGTTGGTCCTTGGAGTGACGTGTATAGAAGCGACATCTTCGCTTTCTGCTCCGGAAACAGAAATCTTAATGAACGCTACAAAGACTGAGACTACAATGTTAGCCTTCAATTGAGACTTGTTGTTGGCCGTGATCAGTGCTTACATTTTAACTCGCTGGCCTCGCCTTTTCCTCTCCTGCACAGAGATCGAGAGACACTTTGTTTCAAGTTGGTGTTGGCGGCGTCGGAGGCCAGCTTTAAACCAAGCTTCGCCCTGAGAATGAGCATGGCAATTATGGTTAAAACGTCAGTAACTCTGGTTTATTTGGCCGGCAGCCTGCTCGCAAGTATGTTGTGTTTGACTTTCGAGGAAAAAGCATATGCGAAGGCTGGCTCAACTAATTCAGCAGTTAGAACTTGACGGCTTCTTCTCCCATCTTCATCGCAACCCATCCCATGTGTGCCGTTGAGAGAGCAACTTTCTTCTTGGCGATTGTAAAACCAGGGAGAGCATGGGCTACGTGCATATATTAGGACAATCTTTTCAATTCCACTTCAGATAAGGTAGGTGTGTATCCATCCCTCCGACTCCCCGTGATAGAAATCAGCAAGAGTGCGGAGTTAAAAAGAACCCCGGGTTTGCAACTACACGCTGTTTTTGCCCTTTCTTTTACATTTTAATTCCGGTGGTGCGCATGCGACCAGCTAGCTGAAAAATACGGTGCTATGAATGCCGCCAAATTTGTGACTCAAGCAGTTAATACGGACAGCCGAAGGAACCTGCTGCTTGTGGGAAATACGTACAATATCAAACAAGTAGGACAACACGTAACAAAATAAAAAATTATCAGATAACGAATAACGGTAATCTTACGTAAGTTTCGATGCATATGGCGTCAATAGGGCAAAATTGTGAACAGACAGTGATGGCAGGTAAATTCGGGTCGCACTTAAAACTAGCCGCGAAAACCTGAACGATCCTCGCGGGACCAGTTCGCGCCACTTTCGATATTGCATTTGACCCCACATGGACGCAAGCTTGTAGTTGGTCCTTGCTCCAACCATTTTGACCTAATCCTCGTAGTCGTCCAGGAGCTTCAGGACTACTCTGTTCCGGAAGTTTGCTGAGAGGATTTTCATTTTTGGGTCCGTCATGAATCACTTACTGTGACCAAAATGACTAGTTACTGGCTGCCAGATCTCCAGTGTAAAGTGTTTAGAAATACAGGACCATGAACATAACGACTGGCAGGCGCAGTTGGCGTGTTTTTATCTAATGACAGTGGTACGTCTGCATTTTCTTAATCTACGCTTGATGCACGGTGCATGTACGCGTTTTCAACGCTTGCCTCCAGCTTATGATCGCTTGGGTCTGTCGCTAAGGTTTTGCGGTTATTGGTTTGTTTTGTTCTACTCGCTACCAAACCTGTACGTTATACGGCTATAAGAAACCTTTTTCTTTATGATCTGCGAGACTGAATAATCTTTGTGCATGGCTGCTTAGTTTAGAAAGAATGAGTACGTTTTTTCGTCATCGGAGTGAGCTCTCCATAGAGTCGTGAATATTTTCCCCATTCTACGGCATACCATATGCACTTGACCCAATAGGTTGCAACTTACCATGCCGGAGTTAGAATTTTTAACAGTATGCACCCCACATAATGCGTCTGTTGATGGGACAGCCTGAATTCGATACCACTACCAGAACGGTATTCCATCGGCGGAAAACTATTTTGCGAGCAACATGGGCCTGAGATTTAGCGTACTTCTCTCAGAAATGTATAATGTTGCGTGTCACTTGACCAATGGAAGCTCGAGTGGATTCGTTCCGTTAACAGTGCCTACTTGAACAACTTCGGCCTGAACGTCATCAGTGGTGGACAGTTATTCAGTACCGTCTCCTGTGCGATCCTCCACGAAGATGCTGTGGAACGCGTGGCGATAAGACAGTTGTCCCGAATGGTCATAACAAGATCGAATCACAAAGCCGCAATGCTATTGAACAAAGTAACAACATGGCCAGATGTTTACGTTCGGAGCGAACAGATTACGTAATCATGACCGCTATCGTGACGGCCATGAATAATTTGTAAAGTCGACGTGATCTTTCTGAAACTGATAACAATCCGTTCGATTAATTACCGTACACCTTCTCACATGATTAACCCACATAAATATGTTGTGTTTAGCCTGATGATGAAACACCGAAAACAACCACGTTCGCCACACGTTCTTCTAATGTCTAAACCAGGCATTTTCTTGTAACAACAAAGTAACAATTTAAATCTACAGATCGTTTCCTGGTGACGGGCTAAAAGTTAATGCTGAACAGGCTAAAGATGAATTAAAATCATAATATAACGCAGAGTTTTTCCGGACAGTCAAGAGGTTCAAAAACAACAAGAAAGAGCCAAGCCCCAAAAAGTAAAGCACTGTAATAGGCTAATAGCGATTTGCACAGTTATCAACTTGGTGCAATAAAACAAAAACCTTTGAGTCAAAGTGCAACTGACTGTCAAAAAGAAGAGTGATAGAATATACAGAGATAAACACTTGACAGGATAGAATTGGGTCATACGCAACCTGAAAAGTCGATACATCGTCAAGAACCATCACCCTGTCCACGTGTTCCCCAATGGGAGCAGATTTAGGTAGACGTCGAATGTTCCTTTAACTTATGCCAATCTCGACGGAACTGTCAACCTTCAGAAAATAAGCTGAAATGTTAAACCTACACCAGTAATTGAGGTCCGTGCAAAAACTTTCGAGTTGTCTGTTTTTCGACAATGTTCACCTCTTCCCTTCAACAAAGCTGCAAGCTCAGCAGTGAATGAACGCGTATTCGTGCCTCTGTTGTGTTTTGACAGCAGTTGTATAGGCCATGGTTATGTGTTCACTGACCTAGTGTCTGCATTCGGATTACCAGTAGGAAACTAATACAATACAATATTACGAGAGCGTCAGAAAGTATCGTTTGGAATAGGAAGTGTCCATAAGAAAGCAAACAACAACAAGAATGTGTGCTGTTGCTCTATCTAAAGGGGACAGTAGCTGCTTTCTACTCACTATCCTGCAACCACATTTAGTATTTATTTGCGGCGTTTTCGGAATGAGGCAGGCTGGGTATTGAATTAGCCTGAAAAGTGGACATGAATTATGTCTGTTGGATCCGTTGAAGCTTGATTGGTAGGTTTGTTGTTTCTTGTTCAGGATGATGCGAGACGCCGAACCTGTTGAGGTATGGTTAGGTTGTTTGCAAAAGGCCGGCCCTAAATTTGTCCTCGTTTGTTTAGGTTGTGTGTTGTAAACAACCATGACAAATCTTGTGCCATGGCTACTCAAATTTTTTCTCTCCCCTTTTAAAACTCCCCTTCTTTATCTATCGGAATGGTCCTTCTTGGTATCGTTTGACACACCCTCATCTTCACATGCATCCGATTGTTTCAATGAGCTCATTTTCCGTTGGCTGGGGACGAGTTATTGACTCTTTTTCAGTTATTCCATTTCGGACGCTTTTTCTGCTGGACATTTCGCTATATTTGAACTTGGTTTGATTTCTCTTAAGGTATCCATTTGGATACGTTATTTGAATATGTGGAACGATCAGTAATCTGGAGAAAACGCGAGTTTCCATTAACGATTGCGTAGTATTTTCAGTCGGACTTCTAACTACTAGTCAGTCGGTTCATGATGTATCCTGGCGTTTGTCATGCCGTAGAGAGATTTCATACAAGTATTTTTACCGTTTGGCAAAAGCTTCAACCACTGCCATACACTCGTTTTAGTAGATGTTTGTAAATGTCTCTCTTATACAGCCGACAATGTTAGATGTTCCCGGGCAAACAGAAGACCTGCCCGAAATCTTGCAGCAAACTGTTTGTGCTGAAGATGCTGAGTCAATTTTGTCAAACGGCATTCAACCGGCACAACCATTCAGGGCTTCGGAATTCTCTGTAACCGTTATCTTCCAAACAATTTGTGCTGCGCAACTTTAATTCATCGTTTTCCAACGGTTATGTGAATGTCTAGCGTTACACCAGGAAGCCGGATGGTACATTGGTTCTAGACTCTTCTGATGTTGATGCGAAGACTGGGTGACCAATCCAGCTAACCAGATATTTTCCGTGTTTTGTTGCAAAATCACTGTCTAGCAACCCTCCGAAAAACAGTTGTCATTTTCATCGTCTGACGAGTCTGAGTTCTCTGTACGGTCACAACATATGGCCTTCTTCGTATGCAACGTTTGCTATGCACCCAGGATAACCTTATTCCGGTCGACCCACTCAACCTGTTTTGGTTGCTTGAAGCTCCAGGCCGTTAACCCCATCGTCCTCCACGATGACATCTCCCGAGTTTTCAACTCCCGCAACTTTCGCAGCTGTTCCTTCTTCAACTACACCATTTGTTTCTTTGAATGTTCTCCATCCCGGACAATTCCCCTAGTTGTACGTATCCATTTGTGACGTCTTCACATTTTTGTCCTGGTGTCTCCTCCTCCATTATCTGCCCCTCCGGTGCCCTTCTCATCGCCCGTCCCTACGGCAACCTCTCAACTGTCCACCTCCAACTAATCCATCGATACCACGATTGCTCTGTTGCAACAGAACTTTTGAGTGCACTGTTGAGGCGAAAGATTAGCGTGACGTTGACCTTACATCATGCCGTAGAGGAGTTGGCGTTCATTACGAAACGTGACATATGCGATCAACTGTACCCCGCCCAGGATGTTTGGCAATCCGAAGAGTTGAAGTCCGAGTGAAAAAGTCAGTCATATAGAAGAATTGGGATAGATTCGTTTTAAACTGCCGTAGTGAGAACGAGCGATTGCATTATACTACCCACACTACTACTCAGTAGTGAGGTATGAACACATAATTGGATATTGAAGTAACCGGAAGGAATATAAAAAATTGAAGTTCCTTGTGGTATAAAATGATTCTCAAAACATGCAGGAATTGGGTATTGGCACCCGTTGCAGCCGTGGCGTCCTAAGATCGATGGTATATCCAAACGAGTGCGTTTTTTTATTGTCCTGTTGAAAAGCATACCCCAGGGTTTGCCTTTCCGAATAAAAATCCTCGCATCCTCCGCGTTCTTAGCTCGCAACACTGTTTTTACACTTTTAGATTGATTATTTGCACTGGTTAAGCGCCTCCTCTGTAGGACAAAGTGTTCGTTGGTGCATGAAGAATGTCACAGACGCTGAATTGGTTTCACACGTGACTCACGCGGGTAGAAGAAGCAAGCATTTTTTAAAGACTGCATACAGTGATACGCTATCTAATGTAAGTCTAGTATTCTTGAAAGTTTAACCGAATGCAGGGCTCTACTGTAAACCCTGTCTACGCAAAGACCCACAGAAAAATAAGAGCAAGTGGATGAAAGTATGCTGTTACATTGCACGCAACGGAGGAGGAATGTGAAGAATAAGAAGGAAAAACAGGAACTTTACAAAACAGTGCAGCCATGAAAGCCATCGGTGTAATTGCATTATGGTATATTGCATCATGTTGTCTTCCGAAGCAAACTGAGTGACCCAAGTTGAACATTCAGAAATACCACTTCTAATTTTGGTCCATCTTAATTTCTGTCATCATTTCTTCCGTTGTGTTGTCCTTTGGTCAATGCACAGTTATTATTTTTGTTGTTATTTTTCTTTCATTCGTTCATGCATCCCTTCTGAGCAGAATAGTGAAGCTCAGAAGGGCTTGTGATGTTATCACCAATCACCCATGTTATATTCATTTTATTCCGTAACATTTTCCACCGCGTTCTTCGTCACTTCTGTTCATATTTAGGGCTATTTCATTTCATGCTCCACCGCTCGCGTAGGATATCATGCTCTACCTGAGATTATTTTATGATGACATACGTCATCGTAGTACGTACTACTAATACTAATAATAATAATAATGGTGTATTCCTCAACGCATCTGTGAGAAACACGCTCAGATGAGCGTGATCAGTTTACACATTGTAACGCGAAACGCATACCGTACACATAATTGTTACTTGTACAATACACCACTTATGAAAATAAAGTAACAAAGCAGACATAATAAGAGAAGAAATTTTCAGTTTATGAAGAAGCATTTGGCTCACTTGCTTTTAAAAGGATAGTTTTCAAAATTTTCTATGTTCGATAAGCAGATGCTGAGTAGTTACATCAATTCTCGTTTCACAGAGAAAATAATCTCATCTCAGATGCCACCTTCTTCAACTTTGCCGAGGTTTTCGACCGTGTCCCACACGGCCCCTTAAAGCACAAACTGGAAGCCTATGGTATCCAAGGAGAGGTTCCTCGCTATATTGTTTAGTTCCTTGATAACAGAACTGTGATGGTTCCAAAAATGCGGAAATTAAGTAGTTGACTTAGCTCAACCCCAGAGCTAGCTTCGACGCAATAGTAATAACAACCAAACTAGGCAAAGCAAGTAATTCAACCCTCTAGCGCAATTGTACGACTTATTGTCAGCAATGTAATAAAACAACAGTAATGAGAAATAGGTTCAGTGGCAATCACCACAAGAACGTTTAGAGTTAAAACCGGATCAGACCTTTCATTTCTCTTTCATTTCTGCGGGAGTTCCTCAAGGATCAGGGACAGGTTTTCTGGTATTTTTTAATCTACATTAGTGACCTTCCGGACAATAATTCCAGCAACGCCCTCCTATATGCCGATGACCTAAAAATCTGAAATGCCACTAATCCCAGTGCACTACAGATTGATCTTTGCGCGATCAAGCGTTGGTCGGACGATCGGAGTCTCCCACTAAATGACAGCAAGTGCGCACATATGTCACTCGGTGGAGATTCTGGCAACGCTTTCGTGATTCATAGTGCACTCGGCACAACGGATATCATGAAAACCGATCTGAAGAAAGATCTGGGCATCTGGCTGTCGTCTAACTTATCTTTCGCTCACCACCACGAGAAGTTGGCGAAAAAGGGATTTGCCTCCGCATTGAAAAAAAGCGTTCCGAACGCTTTACGGGGTTTATATAAGGCTGCTGCTAGAGTATGATAATAAGGTTGTGTATACCGGCTTGAAGAAAGACAAATTAGCTATTGAACGTGTCCAGCGCGTGGCTACTAAACTAGTGACAGACCTGAGGAACATCGCGTACGAGACTCGAATAGAAATTCTTGTTCCCTACCCACTTGAAGTTTGACGGCTTCGCGGTGGTTTTACCTTTCACACACTTCCTCTTTAGAGTAGGCCTCGCTGAGCAGTCCTTCACCAGCTACAGCTGTAGCGAATGATGACGGTCGGCGAGGACATAACATGCGGCTTTTCAAGCTTCGTCCTCGGATTTTCTTAGGCAGCAGTTTCTTCCTACAGGGTTGTTAACCTCTGGAATAGTTTCCCTGATGAGGTCGTCAGTAGCGCCCCTAGCGATTGCTTTAAAGCATTACTGATTTCTCATTTTCCAAAACATACTATTTGCGAGTAATCTTTGTTTTTTGATATTTATTGTAATTCTTAAGAGCGGTGCTGCAACCTGTTTTCAATGACTGTGTTCCAGATCAACAGACTTCGGCTTGACATTGAACAGGGAAGACCGACTGGATTCGGGACCTTTGGGCCTCTGCCACGAACCCGTGTATCAATCGCTGAATCGCTGAAAAACAGGGTTAACATTGGCCCTATGGCCAAAATCATGCCAGAAAAAGGATTTTTGAGGATGAAGAAAATGAGTAGTCAATAAATTTCGCCATTACTGGATGTAGACGGTTCCGCAAAAATATGTAGAAACTTTTGCAAAGATGAAGGAAGAGAGGGGGGCATAAATTTTGTGGAGAAACGAACGATGTTCTGGACTGAACTTCGTGATTTCCACAAAATCGACGGTATTTCACAGACCTCGCAAATTTTTCAACCAGTACAGGAGTGTGGTTGTCCGGGCGTTGTGGAATGTTGTTTTGCGTTAGAATTATTCATAGAATCAGCAACGAAGAGCAGAATTACGTGGTAAACGGGAGAACGTAAAATGATCATGTAAAATCTGACGAATAACGGAACATGAAATTTTCCGACCAAACCTTTTACATAAAATTTATAATTTTGTGTTCGTCAATAAAACATATCTTTAGCAAACAATTATTATCGTATGACGCGAAAAGAGTTCAATCCACACCTATTCCTAGGATACGCCTACAGCACTGTAGTCATATACTAGGAAAAGCTGTGTGTACTAAATCGACTTCGGAATTCGGCGCGTTCTTGCCTCCGATCTCTGTTGTTCAGAGAAGACGGATAACTGACTCAATGTTTCGTGAATGAACGTTGGAGACTTCAGTACCAGCCTATCAGACTTGCGCAAGTGATTATATATGAACGTGCAGTACTCAAGTTGGGGTCGTACTCACAGCTTATAAAGGCGTAGTCTTTGGTGATGCTAGCTCCAGGGTTCGTACACCCAAGGTTTCCCCAGCCTTATATTAA
>JTDE01005553.1:0-27686 GCA_014338405.1 Paragonimus skrjabini miyazakii
ATTGTGACCGCTGGCTAACTTTTCCACTTGGCACATGATTGTTATCAGTAGGTTGCACCTCAAACAAAATTGGTTGATGGTACTGCAGTTGATAAAGATATAGGTATGTAGAAAGCTGGAAATTCACAGTTCTAGGGGTGCAAGAAGCGTGCTATTGACTTCACTAGACAAAATGTTGAGCAACGTAGTCAGTGGGAGTTTGCTTTGAAATGAGCAGTTTTGTTCTTGCATTATACCAATACCGAGGTGGTCTGTATTTAGTGCACAGTGGACGGAACTAATGCAGACTAGGTGCAAGATCAAACGAGAAATAACGGATTGGCGAATAAGTGGCAGACATTGCTGACCACGTGGGTGACCGACATCGAAAGACGAACAAGAGTGAATTTCTCTATCCAGACTGAGTGAATACGCCAGCTTTCGGGTCCACTATGATATATAGTTAAGCTTATATGTTTGTACAAGAGAAGGAACAACAAATTATGCGCTCTTGGAAAGAAATTTAGAAACAGTTAAGACATTGACATCCTGTACATTTATGAGGCGTTTAGTGTGGTTCACAAGACCATTATAGAACAGAAATGAAAAGGGGGAAGTAGACGGAGGAAACTGAACTAATTAGAACTGTGGTTAGTTAGGTTCCTCAGCAGATTCCTTTCAGAAAATATTGGTGAAACAGGGCGAATAAATGATGCATATCCAATTGTCCGTTTCTATTGTGAATTGTTTAACTGGTCCGTTATATGCTACGTAGGAACACACCCACGCGTACGTGTTAACTCGCAACCCCGTCGGCTGAGTACAGACGTCCTAGCTTCCTTCACTTCCTCACCCGGTGGTAGAAGTCTACCAATGTGCACCTATCTGCTGTGATGGCAGATATACAGAAATCCAGAGAACCCCCACAGGACCTTCCGAATTGGCATCAAGACGAGCAAAACTGACATCGAGACGTGTTGGAATAGAATAAAAAATATATAGAGGTCAGCTACTGCACAGGAAGCACGTTACGCTCATGACTTGGTCCAATCCGTTCAGTGCACACGTAGACACGTGTGATTCTGGGTTGTAATTATCTAGCCAATACCATTGTGACGCAAATGTCTTTCCATTGACCTAAACTCAACGGCATATGCATCCCGTATATATTATTTTTCAGAACAAAGCAGATAGTAGAAAATAGAGCAGCTCAACTCAAAAAGCATATGCGGATGAACTGTCAATGACGATCTATACAACCCACCAAATCGCTTCAATCAACAAACCAAATTATGAATAAAACAGCAGCAATGGACATACTGACGATAAATTGAATCGGACTAAACAACGAGGCCACAGAATTCATACAACGACCAGCTGAAATGGTACGAGTCCAAAATGCAGACATCACTATTCATGGGGAGTTGTTACATACCCGTTACAATATCACGTACATGAAACACCATTCTATGACAGAATGCACTCCAATGTTCCTCCTCACATTCCCTCTGGTCGCCCCAATTTATGAATACGAGCCTGTGCCTACTACTCACGAGGGGTATGGTGAGATCGCCCATACTCACCACACTTGTCTCTCGCAAAAATTGTTCCAGCTACAGCAAAATCCTCTCAGGTTAGCTTAATTCTCTCCATGATCTACGTATCGGCCTTGGTGATGTTAACACACTTGGTGTGCATTCACTTCTGATCGGGATATCATATTATTTACACAGCCGGCTTCGTGAATCGGATGCTGAAGTTTCTCACACATAGTCAAATATACTGGGTCGTGACGATTCATCACTACATGCGGCCCCCTTCACTTTGCTCAGAACACCTTAGATTCAGGTACTGTTGAACCCGAACCCCGCCGGTCTCTGTACTTAACCTGTGAACCGGGTTCAAACACTGTATTTGAACCCAATAACTTTGTTGTGCACTACCCCTTGATAAACTCTTGTGAACTGGTTTTGGTTGACCAACCTCTGAACCGTTATTACATCACACACATCCATTCATCAATCTCTCCATAAGCCAATTTCCTGATCAACTGGCAGACATAGTATGTGCTCACACATTAGCTCAAACGTTGATTTCTTCGTTGTTCCTTGTGGCCAACAGCGGTGGGCCAACAGAACCAATGGTAAAATCTTTTTCCAGCTACCACCTTTAGCCGCCAACCACTCCCAGATTGTGCGATGGTTTCTTCCCGTCAGTCCGTTTGATTGAGGATGGCATGGTGTTATGAGAACTTTCTTGATTATCAAGCGTTCTGAATAGTTCCCAAATTTCTCACTTTCGAAGCAGGGACCCCAATCAGTCATTATGCTTCGTGGTATTCCGTGGTCCACAACGATGTATTCCATTGCAGCCCTGCATACAGTGTTTACACACTGACAGAGTAAACCGACTGCTTCGACCCATCTTGTGAATTTTCCTTCATGACGATTATGTGCAGGTTTCCTGAAGGAGTTACTGGAAACAGGCTCATCGCATCCCCATATATTACTGACTGAGATTGGCTGAGTGGGATATTGATCCGAAGGTCTAGCGTGTTGTATTGGCATGCTAGTACGCAAATGTTGTTATGATCTTTCCTTCCCGGTCACTAAACTCTTTGCTTTGGCATTTTGTAGGTCCGAATATATTCCGTATGAACCAGCTGGTGACATTACTTCAAAACCTTCAACTCTACCGGTATTACTGGTATGCCTGTTGCCTCCCGGCACTATTCAATCACAAATCTGACCAACGCGCTGTGAAAGCTTTTATTTCTGGAGATACCTTACCCTCTGTCGATTACCCTCCGGATAAAAGTCGGTCAATCACATCCCGGACAGTCATGGTCATCATATATACTACTTAAAACCTTCCGCGATCGTCCTCAATTTCAATAATGCCAATGTTCATGACGTTGTTTTGGGGCTCATGCAGGTTTTGTGCTCCAGAAAACAAATCAGGAGCATAAGTCTATTCACTGGACACATGGCTAATTGCAATTTTGCAATATTGCACCCCAATGGACGAGCATTCCTCGGAGGTTTTTTGCTGATTTAATAAACTCCGAGTGTGTACAGTCGGTCGCCACACGGAAACGTCGATCCAACAAATATGGCCACCATTTTTTCCAGGGCCAACACACTTTTCATGTAGTTGAATAGCTTATTTCAGCAGCAGTTAGTACCTTACTAGCATATTCAACACTATTGATTTCCTGCTTCAGTACAGCTCCGATTCCCATACAACTTGTATCTGTTGCGATGACGGAGATCTGTCCAGTCACCGACAATTTCATGGTCAGTTGTTCCTTCCTCATCACTCGTTGGATATCGACGAAGGCTCGATTGGCCCTTTCTGACCAGTAAAACTGGAAATTCTTCAATATTTTGTGAAAGGGGTCTGCAACGTGCCGGAAGTTTGGACGAAGTGAATATAGACCTCAACGCGGTGAAGAAGCTGCCGCGTCATCCTCTGTTAAATATGCACAGATGTAGTTATCGACCGTAAGCCGTTTCTCAGGTTGTTTGGGGGCCTCGCTCTGAACGACATTTGACAGAGCAATACCACTGTTTGTTTAGCCATATCGGTATCTGGTGAGTAAATCCACCCAATATTCGAACGACCATCATACACGGCTGAACAAACTTCCCCGACCTCAGTCAAGTCAGTGCAATCACCGCCCGTATGTCAACCACGCTGCTCTCTCAACTGCCATTGATTTCTACCATAGTCTGAAATGCCATGAACTGATCGATCAACATGCGCTGTCCCGGGTCTTTGTTCAACTTCGGTAGGGCTCCTGACAATGCTGCCAGCAGTGACACGCACAGACACGACATAAACGAGAGTCTATCATCCGGAGCCATGCCGGACGCTCTTGAACCACCCCATTGCCTCCGGGCACTCAGCAGGGTTGTTCATCCCGGCGATCACCGCTTCCTCCGCGGTGGCATACTCCCGCTTTGCAGGTACCTTTTGCACCGCATCTGGCCCTGCATACTTTCTTACCCTGAGGTAAATCCGCATGGTCACTGACTTTTTCATATCAGTCTTCACTCAAAACCCCTTAGCCACATCCTCGGTATCCTCTACGATGCTCCAAACGGCCCTTTATGTGGAACGGCTACAGCCACGGAACCATCATATTCAATCCTAGTCACGACACTAACTGTTCTGAGTCGATGGCTTGGATGGAACAAGGTTTGTTTATTCAGAGAATCGATACGGGTATTATGTTCTCAAGCAACACCTCGAACACAAACATTCATTTGCACGTGACACTAATCCCATGATGGCATGGTTGTCAATGTCACGTTCATGTGTGGAACCACCATTTCTTGCCAGAGTGTACTCCGGTGTTTTTTTCTTGTTTTCCCTCACGGTTACTTCACTACCTGAATAACCTGCTTCGTCAGACTATCCACGAGTCGTTTAATCTTGTCTCTCATCCTTTTTACAAAAACATCCGCCGTAACTTCAGGTCCGCTTGCATGAGCCTTGTTTGATGTATGCCACAAACGTATCATTTTTGATGTGATAAACATCTCGAAGGATGTACGTCCCAAGGTGACCATGATCTTTTAATCCCATGCAACTTATACCACTGTTTTGCTATGTGTGCCCGTCATCAGTTCTATGGAAAATGATTTTGTTTATCGCAAACCACTGTGAAAGTTCCCGTCATCTCTTGTGAATGTATAGTTCATCTACTACTAAATTCCTGTTTTTTCATCTTTGCTAGACGAGATTTTTCACCTGCCGGTAGAACAGAATATACCTAATGCCAACTGCCACAGTCATTCTCTCACAAGATTCAATGAACTCACGCTGATGTTCAGAATCTGTCGAGTACTGTCTCACTAGGGAAACGTTTTTGGTCGTGTGTATTAAGATACTCTATATTAGATGTCATAGCACTTCGCTTGTGAAATTTCTTCAATCTGAACAAGGAGATATTGACTTCGTGCGACGTTGAATGTAAACGTGCAGTTCTATCTACACACTGTGTTTGGTTCACTTGTAGAGCACGAAGAAATTTTATTTCGGTCAGTTGTTTCTCCTAAAATGATACACTATGCACTTCTCGTACGTGATCTGTCTATGGCGTAACAGCTCGTCCAGTCGAAGCTGCGCATGACAATTTTCAGGCCAAAACAGGTTTGTAGAGAACAAATCATCTCACCCTGGATAATATTTACAGACACGTCAACCATGCCTTCATGCTAACGTATCGAGTTACATCCACTATGGTTGAAATAGCGGAAAAACTTTCCTACTAACATGAACTAGTTCTAGTTCACTAACAAGATCACAGAACTGGTAAGTGTCGTGTGACTTTTGACATTTTGGCAGCACGGCCATATAACATCACGTCAGTGGAAAATCTAAGCACGTAACATGATGTTTCTCCGATTCGGTTGCAAATTCGTTAGTCTCCAATCACCCTTCTAATAACTGGCAATCTGTTTCATCCATGAATATAGCTTTTTACCACTCATCGTTCAGTGGAAAATTTATCGTGAGACCATTTTGTCCATTTGCACTCACGGGTGCATGTTGGTTCCCAGTCTAATGTTGCCTTTCAAACGTTAGAGTGTTTACTTGGAAGCTTTTCTAACAGGCAGGTGCTATCATCCTTGGACCGTGATTGCCAAAACACTGAGACGACGGAGTCGAACGATATGATCAAAACTGGACATACACGCCCGTACCGGCTAACCTGGCTGTGGTTTCATCTGTTTGTTGAGGTCGTTCGGGAACCCGACTCGGTTAGAAGGCGTATTTGTTGGTAAGCCCTTTACGTAAGCCATTCAATTGAAATTCTCGAACACTGGACTCAGGAGTTTGTATCCAGGTCCACAATTATAGACGATCGGTACGGCAGTTGATGTCGCGGGCCATGTCCACCCCACCGAATACATCTACATATGTCTATACCATTTCCAGTTTAAGATGCCGTGCTATCATTTTCGCGTGTCTCGATATCAATTTAGGATGTTCGAAGGCGTTTTTCTACTTTCAACAGCAAACGGGATCGCACTGGTAATGTGCGCGTCAGTGGACTGACAGAAACAGGAACCGGATAGCTTTGACGGAATGGGAGAACGGATCCACCCAGAGAAAGTAGTAAGCAAGGTCCGTAGGACAAAGAACGCACACGGACAGCACATCTGACAGACAGGTCAGTTGTCAGTGCGTACATGAATGAGCCACTCAGAGTGGCATAGGCTGTGGCCTTCGACCTTCGTACGAACGGCCGGATAGGTGGGACAAACCATGTCTCAGGTGTTAGGGCAATAACCATCTGAGTAGCAGTTTTATACATGCCTAGACAAATGAAGGTAGGGCTGAAACACTCAGAGTAATACCGATCGCTCACGAAGTGTGGACTCAAATAAAAAATCCGAAATGCAACCCAAAGAATCTACCCAACAAACAGACCTCGTAACCGAGTCGGGTTCTCGAACGACCTCAACAGACAACTGTCACCACGGCCAAACTATTCTGAACAAAGGTGTACGCGCATCTCAAGTCAAGTCTTTCAGCCCGACTGTCCCAGTGTTTCGGTCACTATGGTCTAGGATCGATAACACCTGGCTGCTCACACACGTCTCTGTAGGCGTTCCAGTGCTTAAAAAGCAACACGGGATTAGGAACCAGTTTGCGCCGATGAATGTACGTGGACAAACTATAAGTATCATATTTTCTTAACGAATTGTGCTATCACAGTGAATTATTCACCAGACGATAGCTACTAAAAGCTGTATTGCTGACCGACTCAGAGGGTGGTTGAAAAATAACAATTTTCCCATAGAATCCGAAGCATATCCTGTTGTGTTTTTGGATTTGCCGCTCCATTCGTGGACTCGACAACAGTAAGCATCGCTTGAGATGTATCAATTTCGCAATCTTGTTTTTGAGCTGTACCGTCCCACTCCATGTCAACATGTCTTATTTGACCATGTTGTCCATATGTGGGTGCCGAAATGAAGAAAACTTGTTAGGTTATTAAGATGTGGGTATACAGTTCGTTCAAAAATGTTGTCCAGATTGAAGTGTTTTGTTCTCTAGAAACCTGCATTGTCTTGGAAAATGGCGAGCGTGAAGTGGACTGGACTAAACACCACACTGGAACCAGATCACATTGGCGAACCGCAACCAATGCATTGTTTTAAAGAAACGACTACTTATACTAGGATCATTTTGTACTTCACCGATGAATCATATTCAGCCTGTAGAGGTTACTGGAAATCATTTACTGGGAATGGCTACATCTTCTTGATGCAAGCATATCGGTGCCGTTTACAGCATTATACAAAACCATGTGTACATACCGTGCAACACATACTCGTTGTCCATTCTCAACAGCGTTTTCAGATATTGCGTCTGGCTACCGCATATTCGTAAGTCATAACAACTGAAAGCAAGGCCGGGACACCCAGAGTAATCGATCGATCGTGGTCTTCAAGCCTGGGTAGATAATGTCGGGGCAGGTGGCAAAACATTGCAAGTCCATTCTGGTTTTTGGGTGATCTCAGTACAACTTAGACGAGACAAGAGGCCTCAGGTGAACGGCGTAGGGATCTGATGAATATTGTGTTAACGGAACAGTTCGACTGAGGACAGAACAGTTGAACAATTTGCAATAGAAACTGACTACTGGATACACACCATTGAGATATCTTGGGATATCTTAAATTGATGTCGGGATATGTAGTGCGAATTTTACAGATCGAGATTAATGGATTATTTAGACAACTGCTATTGTCAATTTCCTGGGGCTATTGCAACAGTAGAAAGACATTTGCGTCACATCCGCATATGCTTTTTGAGTTGAGCTGCTCTATTTTCTACTATCTGCTTTGTTCTGAAAAATAATATATACGGGATGCATATGCCGTTGAGTTTAGGTCAATGGAAAGACATTTGCTTCACAGTGGTATTGGCTAGATTGTTACAACCCAGAATCACACGTGTCTACGTGTGCACTGAACGGATTGGACCAAGTCATGAGCGTAACGTGCTTCCTGTGCAGTAGCTGACCTCTATATATTTTTTATTCTATTCCAACACGTCTCGATGTCAGTTTTGCTCGTCTTGATGCCAATTCGGAAGGTCCTGTGGGGGTTCTCTGGATTTCTGTATATCTGCCATCACAGCAGATAGGTGCACATTGGTAGACTTCTACCACCGGGTGAGGAAGTGAAGGAAGCTAGGACGTCTGTACTCAGCCGACGGGGTTGCGAGTTAACACGTACGCGTGGGTGTGTTCCTACGTAGCATATAACGGACCAGTTAAACAATTCACAATAGAAACGGACAATTGGATATGCATCATTTATTCGCCCTGTTTCACCAATATTTTCTGAAAGGAATCTGCTGAGGAACCTAACTAACCACAGTTCTAATTAGTTCAGTTTCCTCCGTCTACTTCCCCCTTTTCATTTCTGTTCTATAATGGTCTTGTGAACCACACTAAACGCCTCATAAATGTACAGGATGTCAATGTCTTAACTGTTTCTAAATTTCTTTCCAAGAGCGCATAATTTGTTGTTCCTTCTCTTGTACAAACATATAAGCTTAACTATATATCATAGTGGACCCGAAAGCTGGCGTATTCACTCAGTCTGGATAGAGAAATTCACTCTTGTTCGTCTTTCGATGTCGGTCACCCACGTGGTCAGCAATGTCTGCCACTTATTCGCCAATCCGTTATTTCTCGTTTGATCTTGCACCTAGTCTGCATTAGTTCCGTCCACTGTGCACTAAATACAGACCACCTCGGTATTGGTATAATGCAAGAACAAAACTGCTCATTTCAAAGCAAACTCCCACTGACTACGTTGCTCAACATTTTGTCTAGTGAAGTCAATAGCACGCTTCTTGCACCCCGAGAACTGTGAATTTCCAGCTTTCTACATACCTATATCTTTATCAACTGCAGTACCATCAACCAATTTTGTTTGAGGTGCAACCTACTGATAACAATCATGTGCCAAGTGGAAAAGTTAGCCAGCGGTCACAATCAATATCAACTGGGAAGAAATCTACCAATTAACTTTCGTCGCTATAGTTTGCTCATCTTGTGACCAACAAGTTCTTAATCAACAGAGATCACTGTGACAATTCATTATGCATAAACATTTTATTAGTGGAATCAAACTGGCCACCAGTTGCACTTGGTTTAGACTTTTTGAAGCTCGACCTTCTTGTTGATCTGTTCTGTAGTGATATTGCTCAATGACCGCGTACCTAAGCTTGCTTGTAGGTTCTGGCCCCTCATTGTGGATATAATCCAGCAGACATTCGCCTACATTTAACGGTGCATTCATTGATGTAGACGGTGCTATTAATAATAGAATGAACCAGTTGTCAATAATTTGGTACGTAGTTCATCAGACGATCTATATAATTTGATGGATTGTGATCAGGTTACCCTTCAAAGTGGAGTGGAGACCTTCGATTACATTAGTGTCACGTCGCTCACACTGTATGTGCTACTACAATTGGGAACCATAGTCATGCATCTACACAAACTGAACTGGTCACTTGAATGCCCATGAACCCTGACTCGTCCTAACTAAGCTGAAAGCACCGATTATCAACCGGTGTTTACTGTGCTACTAAACGAAAACTAAATTCTCTCGAATGGGTGTATTGTTTGCGAGTTTCATAGAACATTCACCGGTAATTCACACTACCGTATTGAAACGTAACAACAAGTGTTCTCTCCTGGAACGCAATCACAAGTTCATAGAATCACAGGTTGTTGCGGGGAGAAAAAAGCTCGTTGCCTGTGGGTTCCTGTCTCTCTGTTGTGTTGGACGTTTATAAATATAGGGAGAACGTTGGAAACAAACGTGTCCCGGTTAAAATTTGAATAGAGTAGACAAAAGACTGACGTGACATGATTTATACTCGAGCATATTTCGTTGCATCTATACTGGTGTTTATTGCGGACGAGTTAAAACGTCTAAAATTCCAAACTACGAAACAATCAGAAAAGGTCAAAGTTGAAAACTAGTTCGGCTGTTACCAAGGCAACATCAACGTCAAAAACAGTTTTTTTTGTACACATAAAATGAGATGACGGTGTCTGATTGCAATGACCTCGGCATATCATAGGAAACGTTTGTTTCGAGTCGAGAACAGAACACGAAATAATTTTGATGAATCAATCACACACTGTGATATCAAGTGAGGCTTGGCAACCGACGGCGCAGCGTGAAGTTTACTACAATATGTCGAGGTTATTGCAATCAGACACCGTCCTCTCATTTTGTGTGTACAAAAAGAACTGTTTGTGACGTTGTTGCTGCATTGGTAGCAGCCGAACTGGCTTTCAACTTTGACCTTTCGTGATTGTTTCGCAGTTTGGAATTTTATACGTTTTAACTCGTCCCTAGTGAACACCAGTAGAGATGCAGCCAAATCTGCTCGAGCATAATTCATGTCACGTCAGTCTTTTGTCTGGTCTATTCACATGGAGAGAACGTGAATGGAACTAACCAGAAGGAAATTTTAATGAGGTTGCTGGCTGCAATCATTTTAGCAACGAACACGGAAACACACTGAAACAACATTCAGTTAGACATGCACAATTTGTGACCCAGTGAGACTGACCTAGTATGACTTTTAGAAAATGTGTATTCCCGGTTGTCTCTCATGGATGTGGCGATCGAGTAATACTTTAAAAATCTCAACGGATTCAGTCGTGATCACAGGGTTGGGTCGTACGTTCCGATGCGAACAGACTTTAACTGTGAAGTAGTTCTGTTTGTAGAGTAATCTGCCAGTTTCCTTACTCTATTTCAGTGGATGACCTCTCATCTTTATTTAGTGGGAAGAGATGTGCCAGTGAATGATCAAGTGTGTGGAGTATTTTTTAAATAAAATTTAAGTCTCCTCTGACATGCCTATATTTCATTGAGATTATATTCAATTCTGCCAGTCTTTCCGGGTAGGGAGTTTTCCTGAGCCCCATAATTCTTCCGATGGCCAATCTCGGAACATTTCCAGTGAGTACTAAATATTGTTAAGGTGTGCACGGGAGACCCGTACATTCATTTCTAGGTGTGGGCGGATTATGTAAGCGAACATAATGGAAAACACCTCAGAGTGGAAGGTTCCACTAATTCTCCCAAGGAAGTTCGGGGTTGTTTGTGCCCATTGCAACCATAGCAGCACAACTTGTAGATAAACTGGAACTGTCAGCTACTGTGGTCCCTAGGTCTCGTCCACATGCTGACACGAACAGCTTTGTGTAGCCAGGGTAATAGTCAGTACAATTTTCATGGTGAACGTGCACGAATTTACACCTGATGACATTGTACCATAATTGACTTCTTGTAGTCAACTGATTTAGGCAGTTCAAATCATCTTATAAGATCACCACATCTTCCGGATACTGTTATACTCACCAGAGCCTTGTGTCATCGGCGTAGAGCAACATTGACGATTTAATTATACTGGGTAGTTCAGCAGCAAAAAGAATGAATGAGAGCGATCTCATGACTGATCCTTACGGAACGCCGCTATTGGCAAGGTACAAATCTGACAGCTGTCCATTCACGTTAACGTTGAATCTACGTTCAGTCAGATAATCCTCTAGCCTGGTGAATAAGCGCCCATCAGGGCCATAGCTATTGAGTTTCCGCAGCAAGATGAAATGATCAACCTTGTCAAAGACTTTGGAAAAGTCAGAATAAGCCACGTCTTTGGCCAACCCTGCGTCTGTAACCTTCACCAAAACATCACGAGCCATTAGCAGATTCGTGATGCCTGATTATCCTTTAAGAAAGCCATGTTACTCTTTGGTAGTGTCGGAGGTCTTCAACCTTCTAACAAGTTCTCCATTACATTAGAGACTACTGACAGCAACCCTATTGGTGGGTAGTTTTCTGGGTCGTCTCTTTACCCGCCTTCGAAGATAAGGGTGATTGTAAACTGCTGCCAGACCTTTGGTGAGCAGCTGGTTGATAAGGAGTGATTACAAAGTTCTTTAGGCGGTTTTTGCTAATTCCGTGGCATTGCTTTTCGAGACGACATGGGATACCAAGTCTGGACCGGGTGGTTTATGGGTTAATGGGTCCTCTAACTTGACTGTGATCGGTGGCACTGAAATTTGATGTAATTCAGTCAGGTTGCCGCCTATACGCTCAGAAGTCGTTTATGATTCACAACAATGCACATTTACGTATTCTCTGCTCAGAATGTTGGCCACTTCCGTATCTGTATTGGTAAATCCACCAGAAGTTTGCAATGGTGAAATGTCAACCTTACACTTTGTGTGTACTGCAACTCCGTTGTAGAACAGCCTAGGATTTATCTCTAGTTTTTCAGTAAGACCGCAGTAATGGCGAAATCGGTTCTCTGTGATAGCATCCGTTGTTCGACTGTTCCGCATGAAATACGCAACAAACGCAAGTTCAGTTTGTTCCAATTGGTGACGATTCCAAGCTGAACGTTTCGGTGTAATCAAACACTTGATGTTGTTCCGTAGGCGTTTAGGCTTTCTACTAGACCGCGGATACATTGCTGGAAAATGGTTGTTAATGGCATCGGATATGTTCTCAACGATGAGTCACCAGCGATCATCAAGGCTGAGTGTAGCAAAGGAGCAAGGCCATCCATCCTTGCTAAACGGTGTCGTCATCCGTTCGAATGTTGCCTGGTGTAGATATCAGTGTACGGTGATCCTCCATGTGTTACGTTTTTGTACTAAGCGTTGGACGCTTACTTCGCGGCTTTTTTAAATTTATACTCCCTAGAACTTCGCTTGCAGGACAGTCATCTGATTATGATCACGGTCGAGCATTTCTTTGCAGTTCATGAACACTGCTCGTTGTGACAAATTTTCCATAATCCTTTGAATTTATTCACCGGTAACCGACTGCTTACACGCATTCTGGAAACAAACTCATCAGTAGTCTTCTCCGCAGTTTCACCACACACCGTACAGATAATGACCAGTTCAACACGCTGTTCATTTCCTACATTACCAACCCGTCGTTTTTTAACCTTGGTTCACATTACAATGTTTTATTTTCCAAACTGTGTTATATCCTGATTCGTTCAACCTGGGATTGCGTACAACAATTAGACATACAAAACTCAGAAGGTGTTCGTATTACGTCACGCCTTCTTCTAGTTCCAAAAACGTGCATGTTATCCGTCCCTTTTTTCTTCAAACTTGTGACTTATTTGTATCGATTGGTTAATTTTAAGTTGTACATCACCCACAATTGATCGCAGCTGCCGCATTCCCATAGACTTTCCAGTCGTCCCTTTTCGAAAAGAAGCACTAGACTCGAGTTTCGCTCTCATTAGAGCTCGTCAGTAGTGCACATCATCGCCACTGATGGTTGGTTAAATAACAACAGATGTGTTCTGTAATGTGGCATATTTTGTCGAAATTTTTTTAAACGTTTTGGCATAAAATTACTTTTGGTTAATTACTCAATCCAAGCTATGAAACACTTCTTACTGTTTGAAATCAACATCTCTCTGCTAACCTACAATCAAACTATTGTCGTTGGCTCACATCTCACAGAAAATACTGTATGGGATATTCGAGATTCGTGCTTATACCTCACTGATTGGCTACCGATCGGTAAGGTAGAGAACGGAGCCAACCAATTTTAAATGCGAACTTATTACGCCTGAAAGTGTGAGTTGTGGTAAACTTGAGCTGTAGCAATTGAAATTAGATGCATCGTAAACACTTTCTTTCTTTTGTCATAGAATCAGCTCGTTCACATCAAGCATCTTCACTATTCAAAAGGACTAAGTATGATGAAGCTGCTCCTGACGGAAATTCTTCCGAACACATTGGATAAAGTGAGTAGATTAAACAGATTTTTATGAAATGTTGCTGCGTACTGAATAGATCCTTGTATTGCAGCCTACAATGAATTTGGGAATGCTCATGCCCGAAAAATGTTGGAAAGTATAATCGAAGTTTGACAACTTGTCTGATCATACATTTAAGCTCCAGCCCTAATGGGCATTATCATCAGTATCTATTACCGCATCACTCGACACAGCATTCGAATGTGGACCGTGGGGTTTTAACAATAGTCACGGTATTGATAGTCTGAAAACCCTTCAGTTTTCCTGGCTTCAACACGGTCGATATGCCAAACATCTCGTGATAATTTGCGGTGAAAGAATTCCTCCTTCTGACGGACAGTGTTGCTTTGGCCGCAGGCGTCGAAAACTATGCACATCTGTCTCTGTTCCACGGGCTATTTCGCAGGTTCGTTTCTACTGTTTCCACAGTGTAATTAGTTGGTCCCTGGTATGTGAGTAATACCCATTGAAAGTGTTCCACTCAGGCCACTGAGACCGTACTATTCCGCTAGATGACGGCGAAGGCAGTCAGTGTTGTATCTCATTAAATGTACTCACCGAGACATGCCCGTGTCTTCGCCTCGGGCCCACTTGGTTATGGGCGTGCCACGTATGGTGAATCTGCAATTAGACCGTGGCACGTGCACGTGCACGTGCGTGCGACTGACAAGAAATTTGTGAAGAAATCGGTCGATGGACGTGAACCCTGTGTACACAGTGCAATGATTCAAGCGGTTCTCGGTTTAGGTAGGTTGTCAAGATACCTAGCAATCACACATGGACACATTCGTAGGCCGTGACGTCGAACCGATGAACTGTAAACAAATCAGCGAGTCCTTTCTGGTCTAGTTGCGCCACGTACGATGAGTAATTCGGTGGAATCAGCTGACACAATGGTGCCTAAATTGAAAATATAGACAAGTGGGCTAAACGACAGAAAAAAATGCGATTGCAATCAGTCCGATGCTGAGACGAGCCCGAATAGTAATTACGTTTTCATTGCTGTGATGAACTTGGGTAGCTTTTCACTTTGGATTGGTTTCTGGCTGTTGTGTCCTGCTGGGTCTGCGCACGCAGGCACATAACCTGCACCGCGTGGAGGCAGTTAACTGATTGTAATGCCTGGTAAGTAGAGGAACAATGCAGACTAGAGAACTACCTTCGTGCATAATGACACACGAGTGGGCGACTGAAAGTAAATCCATAATGTCTATTGTAAGCCTATAGTAATAGCTCGTTGATACAACCGTAACAAGCAGCAACAGGAAGGCATTACGAATGATCAGCTATCATTTGAAATGGAAGGCTTATAAAGTCGAGTCCAATGAAATAAACGTTTTGGTTGATATTGACATCCTGAGACAATCGAACTCGTTGGACTAACAACACGTGGTGATCTAGCTGGAGCCGAATGCTAGCCTAGACACCATAGGAACAGAAGACCAGGCACTGCGGATACAACTACAACTTCATTGTAGTTCAGGTTACAATAACTTTTATAGGTGGCAACGCTTAAAGCTGTTGGCTAGGAAATATGAGATATGCTTGTGCCGATCACCTCGTGCTTGAGTTGCGAAGGGCTTACCTGTTTGACATCTGTCGGACCAATGGCAGTAAAGTAACCAGAACACCCCTGATTAGTTATGGTCGCGTCGTTCCAGGCGATGGACACGTGTTCATGGTGTGTTGCCGTCCGCGAACTGGTAGCCGATGACCTGCGATCGCCACGCACCTCTTCAATCCCCAGTGGTTCTCTTAAGCAACCGAACGAACCTGAAGTGGTTCCGGGAGGATGTTTGCTTGTGGAACTCGAAAAGTCACGAAGAACACTGGTGCTGGGCTATACATTGGTACTGTGAATGTACCGAAGACAAGAGTGGCATATATTTTCAACGGACATCATGTCTAAAGCGCCGGCCGACTGACCTACGCTACGAATTAAACAAACGAGGTGACGCTGAGAAATCAAGTCGTTCATCAGGTGGTTGGTCACTGTAGGTCGGGTTCATCTCGTTGGATTTGGCCCTCGTGACGCACAGAGTACATAGCGGAGACTTTAGGTAGGAAGGCGGCTACTAAGACCCATTGATGTGATTGGTGTCATTGTTTGGCTGAGTCGTTTATGAGGTAAATTCAGTTAATGACGCGATATAGTGAACGTCGTAAAGAGGCTTACCTCGTTGATGACGCCCTACTCTCACTTATATTTGGGTAGTTTGGTTGCAAGGCGTATGCACATAGATATACATTGATTAAGTATTGATGCAGATGTTTTTAGTAGTTAGTGTTGAAGACCATAAACGTTATCACCTGAACAGATAGCGTAGTCAATCCTGAACGCGCTGACTCTGGCAGAGACTGGCTTAGAACAATGTATGGTGTTCTTGCCATGTTATTATTCGTCTATGCACTGATCAAAAGTGCCGGTGGTCATTGTTCCTGCTCTCTTGGCAAGTTCGGGCTACAGCAATGGAGACTAAATCGACCCCACGAGATGATTAAGAAGTAGAATGTGTTCATACAAATGCTTCGGGTATTATCAACAGAATGAGAATCTGACAGAGAGCATAGAACAGTGTTCGTTGCACAATTCAGGTCCATCAGAAATAAACCAGCGATTATTTTGTCAGTGCCAGCGCAAACTTCCGGCATAAGCCAGAATTAGGAGCACTTTTCGACTCATGATGTGCAAGATTTGGGGATGTATTCATTCTGGATTGTGCAGTTTGGGGAGACCGTTACGAGCTGAGATTACTGACGCACAAACTTGGTGCTACCACAAATTCGATAGTTTGATTCTACCTAGCGAACCGACAGATATAACTTTTGTAGAAACACACACACAAATATTCAGCGTTCTTTTATTCTGATTCCCTATTCGGTACAATTTCCTGTAAGTCAAGAAACAGGAGTCAGAATATTTTGAGTTCCATGCTGATAGAATCAATTTGGAGGCCGAAAGGTTCAATCTGAAGGAACTGACAATGGATCAGTTCAAATGTTAGCTTTTTGTGAGCTGACCGTACTCATTGTTTGTTACTGTGATCTAAAGCTACATTCTGTCGAATCTTGACATTTCCCGAAAGCTCATCCTTCAGTTAATCACAGAGGAATACCAAAGGTTGAAGAATACAAGAATCGACCCAGTGTTAATAGCAGAAAGCGCAACGGTTAAAGAAGTATCTCAGCTACAATTTGCCTCAAGTGCATCAATGCATCATTTTCCGATATTCCTCCCAACTGTCAACTAAAACCTCTTTCTACTTGCTGGAAATGTGGAGATTGACGTTTTGTGAAGGACTATCAGTACATAAACAGAACTCCTAATCTATGTGATCCAAAAGGACACAAACGCTTAAATTGTTACCGTATTAAACATTCGGGTCCCCAGTCAAAAGAACTTTACTTGCAGCACCCGGTGAGTCATACCGGAGCATCTGATATATCTGGCTGTGCCAATGCCACTATGGATTTAGTTCCTCAACGTGATTTTCATCCATCATTGTCAATTGTGTTCCACTGGTGTTCCAGTTTGATTCTGCTTTACATTTTACTATCATCACACATTGCATATGTGCAGACTAGGACTAGACTGTCTAGGACTGTCTAGGACTAGACTGTCAATCTAACGTATAATGGTTCTGATGATCAAGTGATTATTATGGAAACAACAAAGTGTTTATGCAAATTAAGTGGCCGTAAGTCTTCTATGTTGGACTACGTCATAAACGTTTGATTACACAACCTGTTGTGACCACAAAAGACGCCGAGCACGCATATTCGTTTATTGTACGAACTCCCGTACAGGTCATGCGCGAAATGGAATCACAAACGCGTACACTCATTTGCACGGCAGACGTGCATTCACACACACACACACATTTGGAGACAGTACTTTGTCATTCGCCATGGTGGCACTTCTCCCATAGCACGTACACACCATTCCCTTAGTCTCTTTTGGCCCATCGTCTACTTGGCGTCGGGAGCTTGCCTTTTTGTTTCTGATTGTTGTCTGTGAGTAGTATACTACTCACAACAAAACTGCCTGTTATACGACATTCCTCCACTTCTGCGGTTCCTTTGTTCCTCTGCATCTGTTGACCAATCCTCTCCGATCGACGCAGTGATAACTCCCAGATTATTGGTCTTCTTCTGGTTCGCCGCATTGGCATTTCGTTCTAATTTTCTGACAAACTGGCATACATTCGTTTCGTCTCGCCGTCCCTCTTGATCGTCTATACTAGACCCTGTCTGGAAATTTCCAAATACTGACCTTTCCTTTTAGGCAGAAGTTGTCTTGATCCTGGACCGCTGGCACCTGTGTTCCGATTATCTCGATACTTCACCCTTTCTCCTAAATTAAACTTTCTAGTTTTTCGGAGCCGTTGCGTTGCGGAATGCTCCTTTGTGCTTGCCTGCGATGATTTCAGATTTCGTTTGGTTTCTCCTCCTCTTCCGCTTTCGGCAACCAATTCTTTAGTGGAATCAATGCAATCTGGCCATATTCCAATGTCCCTATACACCGAAAATCAAGGGATTCCATTGCACATCAATTGAAATGGAGATTTATTCGTGCTCGCCTGCACGGACACCTGGTGGGCCAGTAAAATCGGTGGCAACGCAGACTCGCAGTCAACTCCGTTGACTGATAAGCAATTCTTGACCGTTCGTTTGTTACGTTCGGTTAGGCCATTTGTTTGCGGATGACGTGGTGTTGTTCGGATGCGCTTGTTTCGCAGTTGTTGCATGTGTGTTCGAAACTCCTCGCTTTCAAAGCATGGTCCCTGATCTGTCAAGATCGTCTTTGGCACACTGTGGTTTGCTACGATGTGCTTCATCACCATGTCTCCCACTGTATATGCTTTTTCATCCAGAATGCTGGTCGCCTCGATCCAACGGTTGAAGTGTTCTGTCATAACCAGAGCGTACTGGTTACTGTGGGCGTTCAGTGGAAATGGGCCCATAAGATCAATCGACCAGAGTTCTCTGATTTCAGAGACTGGTGTTGGCTGTAATTGATATTGGGCCCGCCGATTTTCGCCTTTCAGTAACTGACATTGTTGGCATAAAAGCATGTAAGGTATCACATCTTCTTTCATCTTCGGCCAATATGTTCTTTGTTGCAGCAGATCGTATGTCCTAGTGCATCCGGTGTGTGCCATTTGATGGCAGTTTGCTACCAGTTTCCTCCTCAGTTGTCTCGGGATGACTACCACTCAAGGGCACCCAACGCCACACTGTCACGTCAATACGTTCGCACTGTTTAAGCCGACTCTTCTCCATTGGGATGGAATTATCTTCAGCTCTTCATCCTTAGTATTCGTGGGGATCTTCACCCCCCTTGCCAGAGCTTCAATCACTTTCCGGACGACCTTGTCCTGAATTTGTAGACGCACTCGTGTTTATGGGTTCTGCTTCATTACAAAGCTGTTGAGTTCAAAGTTCACCTTCGGGAGTTCGTCGTCTATCTGCAGTCGTGAAAGAAAGTCAACGACGCGATTGCTCGAACCAAGCACACGATTGATCGTGAAATCATATTCCTGTAAGCACGATGCCCATCGGGCTAGTTTGCCTTTTGGGTCCTTCGCAGTCTTGATCCATTCTAGAGGTTTGTGATCCGTATCCGCGTGGAACTGTTGACCCGACAAGTACGGATTCCACTTGTTCAGTGCCCAGACAAGTGCCAAACATTCCTTCTCAATGGTCGAATACTTCTGCTCCGTTGGGTTCACGAGTCTACTGGCCCATTCTATTACTCCTAGCCTCTGCTTAATTAGTGTCCCAATACCGCAGTCGCTGGCACATGCTCCTTCGATGAACGTTTCTTTTGTACTCGAAAGTTCCAGCGTCATTTGTTGCTCGCTCATCGCTTGTTTCATTCGCGTGGATGCCCTCTGTGCATCGTCGGTCTATTCAAATTTCTTGTCTTTTCGAAGCAGTTCGTACAATGACGATGTAATGGAGAGAAAAATGTTCACGTACCGACTGTAGCACCCTGCTCGACCCAAAATTGGTCCCGGCGTTCGTTTAGAATTCGGCGCCACGGCCTCTCTATCTGTCAATATTTTCCCAGACAGAGACCTAATTTCACCTTGACCCACCTTGTGTCCCAGTAACACCACCGATGATCGTCCGAGTTGTGAAATATCAGCATTACTCCTGAGCTCTGAGTTCTTAATTCGATTTTAGACAGCATCTACATGAGCAGTATGTTCCGATTCCGTGTTACTACATATAACAATATCATCTTCATATACCGCCACATTATCCAGTCGTTTTACCAGTTGAACCATCAGGCGTCGAAATGTGAACGGTGCGTCGGTTGAGCCAAAGTGCATGCGCTTGAATTGATGCTGTTTTTCGCCTACCGTGAATGTTGTTTTCTCACGATCCGTGGGTTTGATTGGTACTTGGCAGTATCCGGAGCGTAAGTCCAACTCCGTGAAAAACTTCGCCTGTTGCAGCTTGTCAAAAATATTGGCGACCGACGGTGTTGACATAACTTTGTTCTGTGTTACCTCATTCAGCCGTCTAAAATCTACACAGAAGCGGTTCTTGTTGTTGGATTTCTTCCCCAGGAGAACAGGCAAGTTGTACGGACTGTTGGCTTCTTTGATACGATCCCCATCCGGCATGTTCTGTATTTGCCTTTTAACTTCCTCCTCAAGATGAACCATGGTGTTAAGCTTTTGTCGGTTATGATAATAATCACTGCGGAAACCTTCCCGAGGCATGCTGTTCACCTCATATGAATAAATAAACTCAACCTTGTTGCGACCACGAAAGACGCGAAGCCGCAAATTTGTTTGTTGTACGAACTCCCGTACGAGTCATGTCAAAAATGGAACCACAAACGCGTACACTCATATGCACGGCAGACGTGCATTCACACACACACACATTTGGAGACAGTACGTTGTCATTCGCCATGGTGGCACTTCTCCCATAGCACGTACACACCATTCCCATAGTTTCTTCTGGCCCATCGTCTTTTTGGCGTTGGGAGTTTGCCTTTTTGTTTCTGATTGTTGCATGTGAGTAGTATATTACTCACAGTGAAACTACTTGTTATGCCATAAATCTATTTGACATTCAGTTGATTGCTAATTCGATAGTTTTGTATTGTCCCATTAATATGTTTCATATTTTGGCTGTCCAATCTATTGACATTTTTTCATCAACCGAAATGAGAAAATGTGTTGTGAGAAAATGTGTTGTCTCCGAAAATACCGTTTAATTTGCCTTTGGAAAGGTAGCCTTGTGCCTAGACGCCTGCGCGATCACGCGCCCTAACTTATATCAGATAACTGGTATGTTGTATGGGATTTTGTTTTTTCCACATAGATTGAACATCACCCACAATTGATCGCAGCTGTCACATTCCCATAGACATTCCAGTCGACCTCTTCCGAAAAGAAGCACTAGACTCGAGTTTCGTTCTCATTAGAGCTCGTTAGTAGTGCATATCCTTGTCACTGCCGGGACTAGATCTCCGGCAACACCTTCATGGGACAACCTTGTTGACCACTGTGTCGTTGGTGTCATATTAGGCACGACTGAATTATCATATGTGAACGCTCAACCACTTTCGCTTGTGAGTAATGATCAGGTTGCTTGATCGCCTCGAGAGGAGACACAGTAAGTGCCTGGTTAACTCCAATCGATGCTCTCTTGACTAGGACTTCTCGGCAAGTTAAAATCACAGAAATCATTGACTTGTTGAGGGATATTTAATTACTGATTTGTAGTGGAGGATTTTGATTTTTCTCAAGTTTATCTACGGGCTGAAGTCGAAGCGTATGTCACCAAAAAATACACATGAGAGAATGTATCGCCTTAGTCGATTCTTTCTGATGGCACGCTTGGTACGATTGCGCTCCATGACCGTTGGATCGGAATCGGACAGGCAGTTCTGTGTCTTCGCGCCCACGCAAACATGCATCCTAACTCACGTGAGATAAGCTAGGCCGCTAACTAACCAGTCACGTTTGCAAGCACTCCCGGATTCGTCAGTCCGTTATTGATCGTTTGCATTTGGTTATTCATCTCTTATAGGCCTGTACCATCGAACCAACCAATACACTCTGAGGTTGGTGGCTTACTAACTTTTGTTCTCCTTACCTGAACAGTGACATACGCGACAAACGCACTCTGTTCTAGTTGATACCTGTTCCGTACTGAACGTTTCGGTGTAGTCAGACATTTGGTTCTATTTCTTAAGCGTTTCGACTTTTTATTAGGTCCGGGACACTGTTAGAACAAGGTTGTTAAGGTTATCCGACGTTTTTCTCAACGATGTTACACCAGTGATTATCTGGACTGAGTGTGGTGACTTAGCTAGACCATTCAATTTGTCTGAGCTATCTTTATCCATGCGAAATTCATTTTATGATTTGAATTTACGCATGTATTTTAGAGGCATACGTTGTGTAATTATGCATACATAGTTGAATTCACTTGTACTGTGATCATTATGCCCACGTGGGGCTGAGATTTTTTAGATTGCCGATCATTTCAACAACTGTGGTAGGAAGGTGATCAAGAAAAAGTTGCCAGCACCGGAATAAGCGAACAGGTTCAAACTCGAGAGTGCTGTGACAGTCCGTTATAATAAACGAACCGTCATAGTTTCACTCTTATGCACCGTTTTGTGTAAACCCATACTAATCAACCATCATTCTCAGAAAACATTATTTTTTATATCTTATGTTTTTAGTATCTCAATAGCTCGTCGTAAGGGTGAAACACTGGGGCCAAATGAAAATCCACATCTATTTCTTGAGAAACGTAAACAGTTTATCGAAATCGATGGATTGGTTTGTGTTATGATCCGCTGGTCAACGATAATCAGAAATGTCTAGAATAACACAGAAGACCGCGACCCTCAGCCGAGATTGTATTTGCTTTCAAACCAAAGGTAACATAGCAGGCCAGCGTCTGCATGTAACATGCAAACCGGCCGCTTCTTCTCTGATTGTCCGTTACACTTACGGACCAACTTTGGGACAATGTTGAGACACCAGGGAACAGGGTTCTTCTGAAGTGGAGGGTTCCAGCAACAATCCTGTAAAAGGAAACAATACAAAAAAGCATGAGCCGAAGGCCCAGTAAGCCATGCACACGGCTTACACAAGCGACAAGTAAAACGGCAACGACAGCACAGCAACACGTTCCGTCACCAATTGAAATCCAATTCGTGCGCGCCTGCTGCTTTCGGTCGCACATTACAATAGATAGTCTTTGAATAGCCTTGAGGAATCCCACCTATAGCGATGCATTGGAAGTGAGATCGGCCAAACAGAGACGCAGGAGGAACGTGCGTCAAAATTAAATTTTGGCACTTTTTGGCGTGAGAAGATAAAATTCAAAATCAGAATTTATTTTTCGAAGATACCTCGAAAAATAAATCATTTTTGGGGAAAATAGACTTTCCACAACAGTTTGAGGTCCAAAACATGACAGTTCCGGGCCCATTTTTTCGAAACGAGCAACTATTAATTGCAAAACAAAGGACGTCACTTCCGTGTACAGAACAGCGCCCGTGACTTCATTGCTACGGCACTTGAAACTGTGGCGTACAAATAGTCATATTCACCTGTCTAAAACAATAAGACCCTTTCGAGCATCGAGTTTGCTATACTGCCAAACGCGTTTAAAATGAACGGACTTGACAGTAAAGGTGGTACTTATTTCTATGAGCTCATTAGAAACAGTGGGCTCGAGTAACTATCCTACTCAATGGATTCATACTCCTGGATTGATCTATGTTCTCCCAACAGTTTTGTTTCCACACGTCAATCTGAGCAAAAACGACTTGGAAGCACAACGTATGAATGGAGAAAGAATCGATAGGTCACGGAGCAAACTATCAGAACGAATCATGTCCTTTATAGTGCAATCGATTGACAAGCGTATGATACAAAATAACTCAAAAAATTCTACCTACTGTTGGCGCAGAAAAGGGGTGATAGTTGTATCTCAGTTATAAAATAAATTAAAGAGAATGGCATTCTTGCCCATTAAGGCCGGTCACGGGATATCACTTAAGAATGCGGTTTATGAATAAAGAATTAATTGTAATGATTGGTTTTCTTTCAAAAATGTCGATCAGTCACTTCCTGCCATTTAACTTTTAAGAGGTATCAATCAGAAAATCAAGTCTACTGATCTTGCATGCGTAACCTGAAATACATCATGCATTTAGTCACAAGTTATTGGTGTACAATCTCAAAATTGCCAAATGCATCTAGTATGGCAACACTAAACTAATAACAACAACCGCCTACCTTCCGGAGAGAGTTTCAAATCATCGTGAGCAAAACAGAAATTTAGTCGCCCCATTATCCATTTGTCTGTCCTCTCGTAACCGCTTTTGCTGGAAAGAAAGCAGCACATTATCATGTCACTGTAGCTTGTATTCGAACTGTAGAACGACAGTCCCACGGTGATACTAAAACATCTTTTTGATATAACACATTCCCCAACTGATCAGTTTGTCCTGCATAATACATGATGTAAACATGAAGACAACTTGTATACCCTGCGTCACAGTATCGAGGCGGTTTCACAAACTATGGCCCACGGTGGGAGCAAAAGTTTACTATGAACCGATCACAAGTGATTATCTTAAAGAGGATAGCTATGCGTTCACCAATCACCACCATGATCCGTCCACATTTGCGTATCGTCACTATCGAAGACTTGCAGTGAGTAGTGTTACCACCGCAATGGATGCTTGGCGTTTGTTGCTCGAAATCTGCTACAAGGTATGTCAAAACATAGAACAACGAACTCCAACACTACGTCGTATGGCTCATATGTGTCCGTATCCGATGGGCAGTAGTGCGTCTTCGTTCGCCCTAGTGGCACGTTCCACATACTGCATATACACGTTTCCAAAGGTCGCTCCTCCTCCCTCGTCTTTCTGGCGTTGAGGCCTACCTTTTAGTCCCTGTGAGTACAAGTCGTGCTATATTATTCACAAACGAATGTGCATATTATATAACAGTAAAAGCGATCTCCACCGTAGCGCCTCGTCACCATATCTTCCACCACGCGTATCCCATCATTCGACGCACACGGGCCACTTAGTCTCATGAAATTTCTCTACATCCGTATACGTCGCCTCTCCATGGTTCTTACGATACTTCAGACAACTTCGAAGTGATTGAACATGAATGGGTATGACACAAAACGTACCAGATGCCAACCCTTAAATACAGCTTCCTGGATTACGCGCTTCAAGGTCGTATGGCACGGTCATTATAGCAAACTACTGTTATGATGTGTGTAGAGGTGTGCATCGTCTTCTGATTTCAGACAGCTCTAAGTAGTTGTTCACGATCTTCACCGGTATATGGGCTAATTCAGAGCCAACAATGCACGATCACAATCTCCGTTATAGCTCTGACCAAGAGAATATTCCGGAAATTGATTGTCGATAACGGTAACGTATCTCCTTGTATCCCTCAGCAACTCCCCACCTCGCGAGTATCGAGCAGTTTGAAATTGTTTTCCTTCACTCGAGAAATATTGAGCACCTGGTCAAAACACTTCAGTGGTTAGAAAACGAATCGTATTCTCTAATCAATGTCCCTGTTCACAAGTAACGGCCGGTGCGTTTTGGATTTAGGGAAAATATGATTGAAATAATCACATCTTTTACAAACATTTACGAAGGTGACAATACTGTCCTAATTTATTCGTGTTGAATTGAAAATGAGGATAGAAGACTGTGTGTTTTAAGAAAGTCGGGTCATTTTTCACTCTTCGTCATCGAATGGTAACAATTGGGGAAATATACTTGAAAATATAGAATAGTTAAACGCGAGTCATGAGATTACTTTTAACGATTTGGCATGTCACTCAATGATTCAGTTTCAAAAATATGAAGAACATGTAGCTCTTTGATAGATTTCTTATTTGGCTATGGCTCAGTTTGTCTGATAGGGGAGCATCATGTTTAGGATGCCTTTGTTCTGCTGATTTTTACTACAGTAATACTGCTCTAATTCTTGGGCATTTACCATTTACTTACTGTTATCATGGGTTTCTTCTTCCTGTCTGATTGCATCGGGCATGCACATCTCTGTTCAGTCGTCCTGTCAATGAACTAACTGCATATATACCGGGATGTATTGATTAGCCCGAATTTGTGTTTATTGGAACCAATTATCGGTTCAAACTAATATTAAACCTACAAGCCAGTATTCTTTTTAGCGAGGTTAGAAAACCACATTTGGCAAAATGTCTGGCAGAAACGAGAACCTGCGTAACGCTGCTGTCAACCATACACATAACTGAGAAACTGCAGCCTGAACATGAGACAAAATTAACGGTTATCTGCCTGTAGAAAAAGCACAACTGTAGTTTCGAATATGTCTGACAGTTGTTGCATCATACGAAGTTGGACAATCTCTCTCTTACGAAATATGCCTCAGTTATAACTTTCAACCCATGGTCTAGTTATCAATCCAAGATATTAAAAAACTTCTGCTTCTCAAGCCTGTCGATTTTTCTTGGGTCGGTTTGTCAGTTAAACTTTCTGTGTTGCAGAGCTGACTTACTGTATAACATAAGTGATTCTTCATTTCGCAAAACGATTAGAAATTAGAAATAGAGATTGTTCATATGCACTACTGATGTTTATCTAACAGAACACCATAAAGTTTAGAAAAGGCCTAGACTATTAACAATATTGGTTCACATTATAGCAATCACAAGTCCATCGTTTCCCCTTACAAAAAGCCAGCTAGTTATGTTAAATTGGTTAGTTGATACAATTTTTCTTAAATACATAATGCTCATCCACAATTTTTCTGATCAGCAAGGTATTTGATCAAATTATATCAGACGTAATTATGTTTGATATTCATGGGCTTACGAGCATGTCATTACCGATTCGTGTAAATCTTTGAAGATACCATTAAAAGAGCAACCTGGTTGTTCTATAGGCTAGTTTGTAGTGTCATCCCAATGTCAACCGATTAGACTGGGTACAGTATCCCCCTAAATAGCAAAAACGTACACAAATAATCTGATATTTCCACTGTTTGTTCGATATATAGAGACTGATTCAGTTAGTGATATTCCATAGCGTCATGCCCGCTTACAAGTTACACCATTTTTGGTTCGATAACTGTTTCTCTGAAAGAACTCTCCGTCTTAAGCAATGTCTTCAGTGTTGCCTAGCGTGACCGACAGGTGGGATTGTTAATGCCTATTAGTAACCCACTCATTCGGTTGATTCAACCATATATTGCCTTCCAATGACCAACCTAACCACACTGTTGAAGCCATCCATTGATGGAATTGGTGACTTATAGCTTAGCTCAGGGCCACCGCAACCAAAAATAAACGTGCGCCCAGCTAAGATCGTCTCGTCGATCTCGTAACCGTAACCGAAACAGTCAAATGAGCCTTGAGAGTGAGGTAGGCAGAATCATACTTACCTTTCATGGTGCCCGAAGTAGTGAGCCTGTACCGGACTGAACCCACACGTCTCTCATCCTGACAACGGAATAACCGGCATTGTAATCAATCCCCGAGTGTGTCCTGAGTGGTGGCTTCACTTGAGTTGATGTAAGATTAACTTGTTCTGACAACAGGTTAACTTGAATTGAGGTTAGGTCCTTTCAAAATCTCACATTTTTCCATTTTCTCAGGTTATTGCAATGGACACGGATATGATAGCGAATGCGCACATCGGTGAACTTTGGCAGCACTTCAATCAATTCACTTCGGAACAGGTAAGTTTCTGTGCACACGCAAATTCACTTCCGTAATTTCCTTCTCAAATGTGATTGAATAATCTGTATAAACTTTTTTAAAAAAAGTGTATGGAACTATATAGTTCC
>JTDE01005553.1:32739-45978 GCA_014338405.1 Paragonimus skrjabini miyazakii
CCCAACGCCACACTGTCACGTCAATACGTTCGCACTGTTTAAGCCGACTCTTCTCCATTGGGATGGAATTATCTTCAGCTCTTCATCCTTAGTATTCGTGGGGATCTTCACCCCCCTTGCCAGAGCTTCAATCACTTTCCGGACGACCTTGTCCTGAATTTGTAGACGCACTCGTGTTTATGGGTTCTGCTTCATTACAAAGCTGTTGAGTTCAAAGTTCACCTTCGGGAGTTCGTCGTCTATCTGCAGTCGTGAAAGAAAGTCAACGACGCGATTGCTCGAACCAAGCACACGATTGATCGTGAAATCATATTCCTGTAAGCACGATGCCCATCGGGCTAGTTTGCCTTTTGGGTCCTTCGCAGTCTTGATCCATTCTAGAGGTTTGTGATCCGTATCCGCGTGGAACTGTTGACCCGACAAGTACGGATTCCACTTGTTCAGTGCCCAGACAAGTGCCAAACATTCCTTCTCAATGGTCGAATACTTCTGCTCCGTTGGGTTCACGAGTCTACTGGCCCATTCTATTACTCCTAGCCTCTGCTTAATTAGTGTCCCAATACCGCAGTCGCTGGCACATGCTCCTTCGATGAACGTTTCTTTTGTACTCGAAAGTTCCAGCGTCATTTGTTGCTCGCTCATCGCTTGTTTCATTCGCGTGGATGCCCTCTGTGCATCGTCGGTCTATTCAAATTTCTTGTCTTTTCGAAGCAGTTCGTACAATGACGATGTAATGGAGAGAAAAATGTTCACGTACCGACTGTAGCACCCTGCTCGACCCAAAATTGGTCCCGGCGTTCGTTTAGAATTCGGCGCCACGGCCTCTCTATCTGTCAATATTTTCCCAGACAGAGACCTAATTTCACCTTGACCCACCTTGTGTCCCAGTAACACCACCGATGATCGTCCGAGTTGTGAAATATCAGCATTACTCCTGAGCTCTGAGTTCTTAATTCGATTTTAGACAGCATCTACATGAGCAGTATGTTCCGATTCCGTGTTACTACATATAACAATATCATCTTCATATACCGCCACATTATCCAGTCGTTTTACCAGTTGAACCATCAGGCGTCGAAATGTGAACGGTGCGTCGGTTAGGCCAAAGTGCATGCGCTTGAATTGATACTGTTTTTCGCCTACCGTGAATGTTGTTTTCTCACGATCCGTGGGTTTGATTGGTACCTGGCAGTATCCGGAGCGTAAGTCCAACTCCGTGAAAAACTTCGCCTGTTGCAGCTTGTCAAAAATATTGGCGACCGACGGTGTTGACATAACTTTGTTCTGTGTTACCTCATTCAGCCGTCTAAAATCTACACAGAAGCGGTTCTTGTTGTTGGATTTCTTCCCCAGGAGAACAGGCAAGTTGTACGGACTGTTGGCTTCTTTGATACGATCCCCATCCGGCATGTTCTGTATTTGCCTTTTAACTTCCTCCTCAAGATGAACCGGTATTCTGCGAGGTCAATGAGATCGAAGTGTTCCGGTTGTTGGTATTTCATGTACAATCCAGTTGCAGAATCCGTACAGATCATCGTCTTTCATAAATACTTCCCTGTATTTCTCGACCGTGGATTGGAGCAAGGGGGCTGTTCAAATGGGGAGTTTAGCCGTGCATACTTGGTTAACTATATCCTGTCGCTGTCCTGTGAGTGTCAGGGAGCCATACTTGGTTGACAGTTTCCTGAGCTTTATGTCATTCATGGCATCTGTTTCAGAGAGGAGGTCGACTCCAAGGATAGTTTGCCTGGTTTCTGAAGACACAATGAAATGATGCTCTACGCTGTGGCTTCCGATACGTACCCCACATTCTTTCACACCGTCAAGCAGTAAACTGTGACCTCCAACCGTCCTGATCATTATGGATGTCGGTTCTACGTCTGGCTTCTGTGCACTAGCAATCAACGAAATAGCCGCTCCTATATCGACCACCATGGACACATCACAGTGAATTCTGCCACAATCAGAATACGATAAATACTCATAGTAAATCAGGGGAATGTTTCAACTGTAATCGGAATAGACGGTTGAAACACGATTGTCTCGCAGAGTGCGGCAGCTTTGCACATGAAACACTTAGTCTTTCTTTTTATTCCATTTAGATCACTGGCAATTGGAGCATTTTTCAGCATACGCTTTCAGAAAACTTACCATTCTTCAGTGTTATGAATAGTTCACTGTTTACAGTTCACTCGCTTTTTTAAGCAAGATATCGGAGTACAAGTCGAAGACTTGGTAAACACAACTGAAAGCCACGCCCGATAAATTAGTGTTGGTCGTCTTATCCACCGGGATATTGATCTACTAAGACACGTACAATTTGTCTAGAAGCTTTAGAGGTTACGGTTGTCAGTCGGACTAACTGTGATCAACACTTGTTGAAGCGATGGAGAATCCCGAAAAAGTTACTGAAAGTGATATGCAGCTGTTGTAAAACCTTCACATTACCTCGCAGTCTCTCTGTGAGTATACATTACAGAGATCTCTAGTTTGTGTGTTCCAGTAGGATTTCGTGCGTTAAATCCAATCCCCTCTCCATCATTAGTACTAGAAGTTCAGCTTTAGTTTTATCCATTCGTTCATTTAAATGCATTTTTAACACATTTTGCAGTGGTTATAGGGTTGTATCGCATCGGTATAGGATTAATATGTATTTCTGCCGATGACTGAAAATGACACGGTTGCAATCAGCGCTGTTCGAACACAAGAACACGAAAACCATTTGCCATTGTTTGAGGAATTTACTGGCGGAATCCGAGTTGTTCAGCCTTTTTTATATATCACACACTTAATACCAACCCTCCTTTTCGTTTTCAGGTATTCGGCATGGTGCACGAACACACGCCGGAGTATTACGATAAATTCGGTTCCAAGTTCTGGAAAAACGTGGTACGTGTACTTGAGTTTGAGTAGTGTCAACTCGCACCGTTGTTACTTGATCATACTGTAGCGGAGCTTCGTCCAACAGAGCAATCTTTTTGTCCGGTTTGCCGTTCGTGAGCTCTCGTTTGTGAACCGGAATTTCATCACAAAACTAAATGAGGTTTCCATTCCAACATCGTTTGCACTTCTGTCCAGCTCTGTTCGTATGAGTGATGTCGTTTGTTGCGGATTCTCAGCATTCATTTCGGTCCCGTTGAGTTCATTTATCCCAGTGATTGCTCGTCCGATTTGACGGGTGGCCTGTGATCCACTAGCCATGGATTTTGACCATGCCTTGTGGCTGCTTGGAAGTATTTCACTTAATGTCGGGATAATTGTTTCCTTACCTGATACGTAGTTTAGTTCGGTTCCACTAGTCTGCGAATAACTGAGCAAATCTACTCAAGCGACATCGGTGATTTGTTGAAATAATGTATGACAATCAGGACAAATGGGGATGGCGATCTGTAAAATAGAACGCAGTTAATTCTTGGGAAACAAATGGATGATTTACGGCTCCCATAATTGTGAAGTTGAAAGGTAGTTGGTGTATCAGGAAGCAATGCAGACAGGCAAAAATATGTTTAACAGCTAGATTTTATGTAGCTGCTAATTATGTCATTGCACAAGCACATACGCCCAAGTATTATTGTATTGCATTCACTTTTAATCCAGTTGGCCGGGTCAGCATAAACAAGACGTGATCGTGAGACTTACCAGAAACGGGTTCAAAACTATTTCAAGTAGGTCAAGAGATATTGTAACCCACCTGTTGCAAAAGCACAACCTGATAAAAGACCAGGTTTGTAATTCCTGGTAATTTGAGCAAGATAATCACCGAGACAGCAGGCAGGGGTGCACGCAGCACAAGTGAAATAACATATTCGGATGTAATGAGTGAAAATATGTCCGTTGATTAATTGTCTGTACAGTGAAACCATGGGATGTCTATCTGAGCCAAAGTGAGGGATTGGTACGACTCAAAAGCAGATTGGAACACCAAAGAATTACAAAGATTCGAAACAACGCATGTGGACAGATCATTTTGTTGAAGTGATGCCACCAGTGGTTAGAAAGAAATCCACAGTTGGTTAAATCGTTAGTCTAATTGTTTTGGAGAGGTTGGATGATGCGTCTCGTTAGTTGCTGATAGAAGATTCCTTCATTATCGGTGAAGTCGAGACGGACTAAATCAATGAAATATCATTAGTTTTGTAGATCAGCCTTTCTAAGGCACAATGAAGAAGTTCCCATTTCAACCAATGCGCCGGCATATGCCAGAACCGTCAGCCAAGGAGCATAGTGGTTTGTAGGAGGACGGACGGATAAATGCACGTGGGTCAACGAAAACTGCGGAAGTTGCCAAACGAAAACCTCACAATTGCACAGGAGGTTGTCAGTAAACGACAAAGCCTTCTGGTCGATGCACTGCGTTCGAACCGAGCGGTGTACAGAGACCAGCAGAACGTGAGCGTAACAAAACTGGAGTCTGGGAAAGTTCTTCCAAAGAAGGACACCCTGTGAGACCAGAGAAAACTGTGACATGTTATATCCTTGAACACCAGTGACGAGCTTGAAAATTGGGTTCACGGAAACTAGCTATGCAAGTGACGTGGTGCCCTGAGCTGTAAAGCAAATCCACCAGGTGCGTCAACACCATCGTTACTGACAGATAAGTCAGGGAAAGATCGAAAGGGAACTGAGAGACTTTTATAACAGTTGGAGCAAACAATGAGGTGGAAGAGTCTGGTGTAAGTAAACAATCTGGATATAATACTGGTGAGCCTCCAGATGGATGTATTTATCAAAACACTCGGGATAATTGTTAGAATTTTGATGGGTAACGAAACCAGTGCTCTCTGTTCACGAATTTTGCATTGATGGTTTCATGCCTGGACATTATGTTTACGTTTCAAGCTGAGAGTGACTACCGCTGTTTGTTGTTGTTTGTTTCCACTCGCAGTCTGACCACACAACCAAACGTGGCCCTAGTCATCAGCTTTAACAAAGATGAAACTAAAGTGTAGTGCCTCTTTTCGAAGCGGACTGACTAATACTCCTATCATGTTACGATTACGATCACTTATGAGTGATGTTCAATTTATATAAGTCAAAATCTCCAACTGTTTATCAGTAAAAAGCACAATCATCATACCATCAGCGTTTGGTGTTCATTAAACGGGCAAATTTAATCGTAGGACAAAAATTCCATTGTTTGAGCGTTATTTGGTTAACCTCAGCCTAATATGCTCAACTCACGCTTCCACGTGGTGGGTGTGCAAATGTTAAGTTGTGTGTGTCTCTGAATAGAATTTATTTCTGAGTACTGTCATCTGAAATATCGCTGCAAGTCAACTGACCCGTTTCTCGTCTATATGCGATTGATCAACGTTGTTTGTTCATTTTCTGTATTTATTTGCGGTTACAACCAGCTGTACGTTTGTGTCCGTCTTTTCTCTATAGAAGCCGGGATATAACGCTGGACTGGTACTGATGCACTTGCGGAAACTGCGCTCATTTAATTGGAGAAGAACCTGGACGAGAAGTTTGAATTTCCTCCTACGGAACATGGGTGCATTGGCCAACCCAGAACAGGCAAGCCCAAACTGACTTTTCCATTATTAGTTAAGCCACGCGGTCTGATATTGTGTCTGGCTATGCAACATCACTTTCGTGTTTCGTCAACATTCAGCCAGTTTAATATTTTTGTGTTCTGCACTATTTCTTGAAGTGATGGTCTGACTTGCTTGCCGTAAGTGCATGTGCATTGACTAAGAGCTCTCTCTTTCAAGGCTAGACCACATGAGATTAAATAAGGGCAGCCAGACATAAAGTAACGGAATGAGAGAAGCTTATGAAGACAGTAAAATGGACAGATGAAACAAATTCTAAATCGTGAGGTCCACGACAATAAAAAACTAGAGACGATCCTACTGTCACAACTCTTGATGGGTGGAATTTCGGTCAAATTAAGTGGGTATGAACTCTGCTTTGTTAACAGACTGGCACAATAAATATGCAGACAGATGTGAGGTCCACTTGAAAGTATGTGGATGATCGATGAGATAAATGGCTGTCCACGAGCGTCTGTTATCATGTGCTATGTCCACTTAATCACTTGTGTGTGTTCAGTCATTGCGGAGATCAATTTTATTTCAGTTCATCTCAGTTTGTTGACACTACACTAACAGTGGAGTTGATAAATAGCGTAATAACTGGTGTGACTATTTTGATAAGTGGTTGAGTTATAGGCTGCGCGATGGTCAACAAGTTCAATGAGGCAGTGTAAACGTTCCACTTAAATACCGAGTTTAGTTTTGGGTAAACTCATCTCTCAAATCCTCGTGAGGCGAAATGTACCTACTAATGCTATCATATCAATTCATGTTACCCTTCGAATATAAAACTATTAGAAGCACTAACAATAAAATTAGCCTTCCGGTTTTGGTACTGCAACTTCACTCATTGCGGCATAACAAATCGACATCATTCTCATTGTTATGGGCAATTTTCCGTAAGATAACTATGTTCAAGTAGTTATCATTAGGATCGGCGCCCAACTATTTCCACACTCGTTTGAATTGTTGAGGTAGACGAGAGTTCGCCTGACCCCTTTTTTGGCGGTCGGCGTGCGTATAGGTCATCTCACGTTCGTCCCTCTAGTGCACTTACTAGTGTACTCTGAAGTCTGCCTCGTGTGCGGTGAGTGAACTGCTAACTAAAAGTTGCTTGCAAATCGGTCTGTTTTCTCCCTACGATATCCGCACCACGTTAGCATAAAGCTGGAATATCCTGGGCATGAGAACCACCGAGTAGACGAGCCAGGATTGCGACAAGTTTCTGGTCGGAATCAAAACGGACCGGGCGAACATGGCGACCCTGCGGATGCTGCTCAAGGACAGAGCGAACGCGGAGCTGGAGGCGGCGCGAAGGAGCCTCGCGAAGCTGGAGCGAGCCGCCGCGAAAGGAGGCGCTGATCGCCAGGTTCAGCAGCCCAGCAGACTGCCAGGAGGCAATGTGGTGGTTCAATGGCGCCCGACTTGGACCAGAAGGCGACTCTCTTGTTTATGCCGAGTAACTGCGAGCAGCGTTGTCAACAGCCCTGCCTCACTTGGTTCAGAACTCAGAGCAGCGCATTCTGACGGGGTCAGTTCAGGATTGCTCTCATCGCTGATCCGATTACACTGGAACAGCTGGCTGATGTGGCCCGACAATTGCTGGCAGAAAACTCCCCGACAGTCAACAAGTTGAAAACAGACAAACAGACTGAACTGAATGAACTTCGAATCGCAGTGGAAAAGTTGACTCCGGAAGTTGCGGCTTAGAAGGTAAGAAAAGATGAGAGCCGTAACGACGTCTGTTATCGATGCGGCAGACATGGACACTGGCGAAGAGTTTGCCCACTTGTCAAGAAAAAGCCCTACTTAAATCAACGTTCCAATGATCGTTCTTTGTCTGGGAAGGGAGGTCAGGTAATCTTGGCAGTCGATGAGGCGGTAGTTCAGACTAGGTTAGAAATCAATAGTAGTTCGATATTATTATATATATTCACGTACAATCTTCGGCCCAGACAATTTGTGAGACTAGGCGACTAGATAGCACGTCCCAGTTCTTCTGCTGATTGAATAACGACCATAATCGAACCAGAGTATTTCTATAAAGACGTTGCGCGGTTGTTAGCACTTCTCCAAAACTGACCTGGTAGACACATAACTGCGGATTCCACCAATCCCTGAGTCCAAGTTTTCGACAAACACCAATACTCCCTGGGGTCTGATCCAATATAATTTCTTACCTTTGTGATGCGTGTGTCTTCCGGCATCTTCCAGGAGGCGATCGGCAAATTAATCAGTAGCCTTGGTGGAGCGCTAGCGTACCAAATCGACGCAGTCATCTTCGGAACGACCAAACAAGAGCACAACCACAATCGTAAAAGGCTGCTCAAGAGGTTTGCCGAAAAGAACGTGCCATTTAAACCACCGAAATGTACGGAACCGGAGCTCCTCGGTTTCACAGTGGATGCTAAGAGTTATCGATTGGACTCAAACCGCTTTAAACCGTCGATGAACATGAAGTCACCAAAGGTCCATCGTTGGGTGCATGCGGTGTTATTCCAGATTTGTCCTGGATTTTGTGATGAAGGCTCAGCCATCATTTCCCGCTCAGTCATCCGATTCATGGAAATGAACAGAGGAATATGAGAACGTTGTGCGCAGCATTATGGAATACATTATTGAACGTTTCGTGCTGACAGCATTCTCGCCGTTCAAGTGCACCGAGCTGACGATGGATGTTCCTGTAGTTAGAATCCTAGCTGTGCTGGAACAGGGGGAATGTCCGGTCACCTGCATTTTCCGTCTCCTCAAATCACAGAACGAGGGTTCTCACAGACTCAGAAAGAAGCTCTGGCTGTCTTTTGAGCCGTTCGAGGATTGCACAAGTATCTGTTTTGATCAAAGTTCACATCCGCCACCTACCATCAGGTACTACAATTTCGTCCGATCTGAATAAGTCCATCGCAACATCTACAGCCGCCACGGTTCAGCGAGGGAGCACCTCACTAGCCGCATACAACCAAGATGTTCTACATCGGCCTGGCGAAGTGATCCTGCAAGTTGACTTCATATTACGACATTCCCCATTCGTTGTGGCAGACCAATACAATTTCAACGCGCAAGCATCGTTTGTTTCAAGAAAGGAAGTGAGCAGATAAAGGAAGCAGTGGAATTCCTCGGTGATCTCGGTTCTCTCGAAAGGCTGACAGTCCAAAGTCAGGAAGAGACATCCCAAGCTTTTCCTGCACCGTGAAGAGCTCGCAATCTAACCTGGTGGGGTTTGTGCTGCGATGACCACTTGAGATTACCCCCACCGCTGCGAAAGACTGTTCTAGGATGGTCTGCACAAACGCAACATGATTGTTGAGAAGATGAAGCCATTGGCAAGACATGTACTGATGACCTCAAATAAACGCTGACGTACGTTCAGCGGTTAAGCACTGCGACACATGCATCAATAAATTAAAATCGGAACCAAAACAATTGGACTCTCTGGTTTGAGGGCTACACAACCTGACAGCGCGTGCACACTGAATATTGCAGTCCGTATTTAAATCGTTATTACACCTTGATTTTATTAAACCCACATTCAAAATGGCAAGAAATCATTTTGACTGACACATCAACCACGTCTTTCGTAATTTAGGGGTTGAGAAAATGCTTTAGCTGCGCAGATGCTGACTGTGGATAATGGGTCATAGCTCTGTTCGACGGAGACGAAGTTCTGGAAAACTCAGGACGCTGTCCTACCATCCATGCTCTAATGGCGGTGCAGAGAACTTGGTCCGAATAGTTGAGAACGCAATTGCATCCACGAGTCCGAAAACGCTACTGAAGTTTGAGACGTTCGTGGACAACTTACTCCAATACCGCAATGCAACGCATGTTATCACGAAAAATATTCTGACTAGGTTGTTCAGGGTTGTCCCTCCGCTGCACTGAATTCAGTGGTGTAACTTACTTCTCAAGCAACGATCTTCTCCCGGCTGATGAAACCACCTTCCGACAGCTCGATCAGTCAACCGTCGTGATCATGGATCTCAACGATGTCACCGGACATCGATGTCATGTGAGCCATAATCTCTCTTGGACTGCACCGGACAGTATCGCGTTAGGTTGACGACACATTGATATTCAGTTGATTGAAGCAGGTATTAAATAACCTTGTGAAATGCTCCAATATTTGCCAGTCTAAACTGAAAGTTACTTGTGAAGTTGAGGCTAGCGACTATCCGCCATTTCTAGTCATACTCATAGGTCACCAAGAAGATGGCTCAGCTGGAAGAGCTGTCTATAGGAAATCCACGTGATCCGGTCAGTACCAAAACTTCAGCAGTTTCGCACCGGTCCAACATAAAAGAACATTAATGAATACATTGTTCACATCAGCAGGATGAATCTGGACTCACGACGGTTTAGTGGAGGAATTTTACACGAGCAACGCGAATCTGTTTGCACGACAGTCTTATGGAAGAACTAAGCCTGATTACTTCTGACCTACAACCAAACGATTACCCCAAAATGTTTGTAGACAGACACATTAGACAGGAAGCATCATCCGAACAGGCGGTCTTTGTGAATTAGAAAAAGTGGGTCTGTATAGAGCTGCCACTCTAGGGTGATTACGTCCTACACCAAACAACACAACGGTTGAGGAATTCACTAGAACAAACATTTGATGGAACTAAACTACATGTAACCTCTCAGACCCGGAGGTTACCAGTACTTCCAGTCAAATGAGGCCAGCCTATCGGTGTCACCTCACACTGTGTTCACCAATTTATATGTAACTGCGGATAAAGATACGTAAGCGGAACTGAGAGATGATTGATCTCCAGAGTAAAAGAACACTTGCCTACATAGGTGCAAATGTTCGTGTTATCGAAGAACAGAAACATTGCTGAAACACTTAAACGGCCGACTTCGTTAGTCCTTAAAAACGTCTCGACCGCTGGTCACGTCATTAATCCAGTTCGTGCATCCAGAATCCTGTAACATCATTCCAATCCAAAATTCTTGCGGTTTGTTGAAGTAATCACAATCAATCAATCCAGGCCATCCCTCTGTGTTTGAAAACAATTGTTCGTGAACTTGGTTCTTCCCTAGACCTAAGGACCTATCTTAATCCGTTGACTGTTTATCCATTCCTTCAGTTGCTTGGTTGAAATAACCGATTTATTTCACTGTAAATTTGGCATTGATGAGTTAAAATAAAAAACTTGTGGTTATGAGTATTCGTGTTCTACCTGTTTTGTTCAGACTTCTAAAAAGAACCAATTGTTTCACATTTTTAAACTGTTGATTCCGAGTAAGAATCCCCACCAGAAACCTATCACCTGTGGCCTCAAAGACCAGATGCTTCAGTCAGATAATCCGAGTGGTATCCCTCAAGTTGAACTTCTCCGACGACATGAACGACATGGGAGTATCCAAATTTGTGGTTCGGCTATCACCGCTTTCTCATTCTGTTTTGCCTCTTACTTTTTCTGTACTACTTACACTCCCGGGTGATAATTATAATCTAAAGCCACTGGTGAGCACTGGCACATTCATTATGTCAAAGTACGTTCCAACGAATGGTTATTCATATGCTGGTAGGACTACGCTGCCTGACGCTGTCGTCGAACTATTATAACAGACCAAACATAGACATATTCATACCAGCCGGTGAGTTGAATGCTCAGTTTGGTCAGCATTCTCTCTGTGGGAACCGGATGAGTGATACGCCTGGTGTCCGAACGCTCCACGCTGACGAAAACGAAAGACTGTTGCGATCGTGTGTATCTCATGACCTTCTTAATTTATGTTTCGCAGTTCCAAACAGAAATGTGTTTTATATCACATAGGGACGACGTCATGCATTTCAGCCATGGGTACAATTAGATAACACGATAGTTATTGGGAGACGACACTAATCTGTCAGAAAGTTGCGCAGACTTTGAAAAACATACCTGTATACTTAAAACAGGCTGTTTTGTGTATCAGTTCTGTTCTGTCGATCGTTCGGAGATACCTGATAGATAAGTAACTGGCAGTCGAACGAAGACAATGCAGAAAACGATTGTAATGTGACACTGGCGAACAAGTTATCCAGTTCAAATTAGACGAGAGAGCGTAACCAACAGTGGGAACAAATCAGAACAGTCGTGAAAATTTGCAATGAAGACGTAGGTTCGGGAAGAGCTACGAAGTCACAACATAAACAAATTTGTTTCAGGTATCCGAGGAATAAAGCTAATTATCGTATACACTGTGTCACGAAATGTTTCAATAGCTCTTCAAAAATGAAAGGATTCATGGAAAGTGATAAAGCAAGTGCAGATAATCACAACAGATAAATTTAATATGAGGAACCTCAACTCAAGCGATTAGTCCTGAAACAAATCAACCGGAACAGTCAGGCGAATGTAAGATATATGGTCCTTTATGCATTATGTTCAACTTAGCATAAGTAAGACACTTCGATTGTTCATAAGTTATTACCCGTACTCATTTCACAGGACATCCTTAATCGCATATTCAACGAACAACCTGAGTTGGTCTATACGCTTCCATGTAGTTGGAACGTCCAAGTTTCACCGTACAGTCGACACAGAGGTTGTTTCATTATTTGGCCGCTGAGTGCGGAGGCGAGAACGAAAGCGCTCAGAGATGACACCGAGGAAGTTCGACTGGCTCATTGTAATGCTCGTACAAAACCAGAGAGCACATTTCCGAATGAGCGCCTCATTAAAAATTTCACGGATCATGGACAACCGTTGCTCCGTAAGTGTGATAATTATTTTTTTTAACCTAGTAATCTGAAGTTCCGTAGACTTGAGTTTAGTTGCTCAGTTCGTTTGACCGTAGTCATGACTTATTGATTACTAACTTTCAAGGCGTAAAATCCATGATATATGAAATACTTCCGATTACGCCAAGCACATACTCAGTGGCGTCCATGAGGCTTTTACCAGAAATGCATAAAATGTCAACTCCCACACATCAACTATTATAACCTATAAACACGTAGCTACCGTATCACAACGCCTAAATGCGGGAAACAGCGGTCGAGCAAATCATGCAACATAACGCGGTGTAGCTCTCATGTCGGAAATAAACGACGTCGATGGAATTCTACATGGGAGTCAGCATTCTCGGCTTTCTTAATAAACTACTCATTTGATGGCCTTATTCTTCCCTTTTGTAATTGATGATTCACCTGTGCTTTCCAGTGCGGGAGGAGGGGGGCAGTTATTTATCGATTGAACTTCTGTATCTTTTCAGATCCACATTGGTTAGAAGTTAATGTTTGTCAAAGTATACATCAAGGATAACAATGGAGCGTTGGTCGACAAGGTTGTAAAGTGACCTGACTTCAATTCCCGGTCACGAATGGAAGACGCAATACCGACTAGATTCAACAAGAACGTAAATATAGCCAATGTACGCAGTGCGAAGGCACTGGCTAAAACAGTCGTGCGGAACGAGAGCATCTACGGGTTGATATGAGTGATGTTTAATGTAGGTACTTTTCCTCACAATTTTTTGGTTACCATCATTGATTTTGTAAATCCTGTTTGAATACAACTACCTATATTTCATTCGTTCATGTGTTTGCTTATTACAACAGTGGATGCGGCTATTGATCGGTTCTATCTGCTGTACTACGCCTTCCGCAAGCTCAGCGAAACTTGTTTCGTGTGAACCATAGACAGTGAACCCAGAAAAAGCGATTGATTGATTGTCAGTGAACACCTATCCATATCCAACTTCTATTAAC